>JAHBCN010010986.1:0-30291 GCA_019359885.1 Listronotus oregonensis | reverse complement strand
TGAGGAGAATAATAATCAGTTTCGTCATTCTTTTTTTTTTTGCTTCGATTCCTTTAGGATTTCACGAATAAAAACGGAAATTACTACAGGTTCACGTACTGGTTGTGAATTGTCTACAATCAAATATTTAAGAATTTTGAGATGTTAAATATAAATATAATTTGCAAGAAAAAATATAATTTAATTATATCTTTAATAAGTAACCTTATACTTTCTATAATGCTTGAACAATAATACAGAGAAATAAAAAAACTTTGTCATGGTTTAAAGGGGGAATTCCTTAAAAATAAGAAAAAAAATTTATAAATTTATTTTTTTAAACTAAAATTTTTAAGATACATGATCTGTAAAAAAATAGGACTGAATTAAATAAAACTTTGTAGAGTTGAATAAAATATTTCTTCCAAGGATAAACTTATGCTACCAATGGCTTAGCTTTGGACAATTTTATTTATCTTTTTGCCATTATTTACTCATAACTCTTTTGGTTTTTTTTCAGGAAACCCAAAAAAATGGGCCTCTAGAAATGAAGAAACGATTAAAGTAAAAGAGCAGGTCTTCTCAAGTAAGACTGTAAAAAAATGCATAAAACTGGCTCTACGTGTTGCTGTGTTGAAAGCTGAAAGATAAGGAAAAACTATAATATACTTTTTAAAAACCGACAAATCCCCTATAGCCCGACGGTGAACAAAAAAAGAAAGCTTTCCTGTAAACGTCGGATTATCAATAAGACGAACGGCTCTTCTTTAAATACAAACAAAAATTCTAAGAGTTGTAGGAGATGTCATTTCCCAGACATGAGAACGGTATTTCAAAGAGGGTTAGATTTGTGGATTGTCCAGAATTAAATATTTAAGAATTTTGAGATGTTAAAAATAAATATAATTTGCAAGCAAAAAAAATAATTTAATTAATAGAAAAAAAGAAATACTTTCTGGCTCGAAATAGCAGACTAAGCCATTTTGACTCTGCTGTGGCTATGGTTTTAATGTGTTTATGCCAGTTAATCTTAAAAGTAACGCCAACAATATTAAATGACTTTTTGTTCTGCAGAACTTGGCCGGATAAGAATTGGCAAACTTTTTTCTCAACAGCGAACATGACTGTGTTTTGGATGCATTAAACTGAATGCAATAACTAAACCGCCAAAGATGACGGACTAGTTATTTTTTATAAATGACCCTGATATGGGTATCAAGTGAGTCTGCTGGGATGAATACGAAAAATAAAATGATGTCGCTCTTAATCCAATATGGCGGACTTGTTAAGATGAGGGAATATGTTTTTTTTAATGTACCCCCTGGGGAAATATGCCACTTTTTCCAGGCGGAAATATATGCCATTGAACTTTGTCTGCGAAGGGCAGGGGGGGAGATATGGGCAGGGACATTACTGTCTTCTCTAATAGTCAAGCGGCCATAAAAGCTTTGGCATCCCAACAAGTCAACAAGGTTGGTTTGGAACTTTTGAAGCCTCCTAAACCTGCTAACCACAACAAAGTTACACTTTCCTGGGTGCCAGGACACAGGGGAATGGGGGAAAAAATGCAGACTCCCGGCCGGGGGGCCCCACAATGTTTGTGGGTCCTGAACCTGTTTTTGGGAAACCAAAAGCCTCGGTTCTGGCTCATGACTCATTTAAAAAACATCAGTCATACTGGAACCCATTCCAAGGCAAAATCACAGTAAATCAATGTTGGACTCACCATCGAAAGCATTGACAAGTGAATTACTAAAACTAAGTAGGAATCAGATTAGAATAGTGACAGGATTAATAACCGGGCACTGCACCCTAAAGAAAAATACATGCGTACTATGGGCTTCTATAGAGAAGAACCCATTTGCAGACTATGTGACGAAGAGGAAGAGACAGCCTCACATCATATATGAGTGCCCTGCATAAATACTGAAAAGGACCAAATCAAAACCTCATGGTGGACACTAACCACCAGGAAGCTGGAGACCATAAAAGAACAGTAAAAGGGCTACTACACCTGTCTAAGGTGTCAAACCTTTTTAACTGAAACAAATACACAAGAGATACAACAAGCCCTGTAGGCTGCAGTGTCGAGGCGGACAAAACCTCAACTTGTGTATTTATTTTATCCATCAATCAATCAATCAATCAAACCCCCATAATATGGATATGAAATGAATGCAATGAAAAAACACACTTCTAGTGGAAAAACGTTAATTGGTACGCACCATTAGTAGTTGCCGACAAACTCTGCTATCGACTAAATGCAAACTGAAACCCATTGGGTGCAAATTAAGATTTGGATGCCCAGTAAAATGACTATTGCTAAATAAGACACTAAGAATAAAATAAATATATACAAGTTTTTATTCACAAAAAAATATATGCATAACCATATCACAACATTATTGTGATACGCCAGTGGGGCGTATCAGCAACTCAATTTAATGTTTTTAAATACACAGTTTTCAAAAGGACAAATTTTTTGAATTTAGTTAACTTTTAAAAATATCAAGGAAAGAAGAAAGGTTCGAAATTACCTACTCTTTAACTAGGCACTGATAGCCTTAATTAATTTGTCAAGAGGTTGTAAAATTTAAAAATAACCTATTATCTAGTTTTAAAATTTAGTCAAAAAGATTAAAGAAAAATTTACGTAAAGTTAGCAAAAAAATGTATTTAAATTTCACTAAAAAACCGAAAACGCCTTTAGGAATCTATCAGTGTTACGACATAATTAGAGATTTTTTTATCACTATAAAAGTTAGAGAATTCAAAGTCGAATTTAGAAACTATTTACAGTTTTTGGGACACCCAGTATTAAATATTGACGAACTATCTCAACAAGAAGTTCAGATATTACCTTAAGGGGTTACATGGGTTTCGTCGGGAAAAATATGGCCTTTTTCAACAATTTATTTTTCATGTAAAAAATGAAATTTTTAACTTAAATTCTCTACTTTCATAAAGATACACATTTGACAAAGAAGTTGTAAAATTTTTGTGAAAAAATTATTAAAAACTCTGCCATTGTGACGTCGTTTTCGGTGATCCTTCGGGAAAAAGGTGCATCCGCGTTGGCAGAAGAACTTCTTACAAGAGTGAAAAAAAATATGTGTTTTAGTTAAGATCATAAACTAGGACTTGGACGAAGGAAAAAAAGTAAAAATTGGATTTTCAGCAGAACTTTTTACATAATTAAATAGTTGTAATCGAAAAAAATAAAGATCCTTCGTCCAAGTCCTTGTGAATTGTATCTTGAAGACCCAAATGTGTTAAATTTCATGAAGATCGATTGAGTAGTCCTCGAGAAATTTTGCCAACCGACTTTAAAAACATATATTCAAGATAAACGCGTTTGAAGTTTTGAGTAATAATAAAGGTGATATTTTTTTTAATTTACATTAAATCGTTCGTGATTAGGAATAGTTTTCGAAAGTTCTCCGCATCCGCTAGTAGTTGCCCTTAGAAAGTAAAGGAAATGGACAAGAAGGACGAACTAACAATAGACGAGCAGCTGCTACGGCATACCTGCGGCTCGCTTAGCCTAGCTGGCCTCGAGCACTCGACTTCTAAAGGCTGTATCTCCGAAAGTACTGCTCGAAATAATTTGAAAACTTTGGACAATATTCTAGAGATGTTGTAGAATTTAATAAGGTAATAAAAAAAATCGGTTTATGAAACCGTGAAACCCATGTAACCCCTTAGCTCTTAGCTAATCTCCAAGCAATACCATTCACTAATAACTTTTATTTTTCTTTACCACTATCAACTAAAGCCTGTTCTGCTTCAGCACTTAACTTTATTTTAAATCACAGTTTAACTTTCCTTTGGAACTTTACGTAAACTATGACAATTTAAATTCGACACAGAGAAATATTTGAGTTGTTTTTTTAACTTGAAAATATACACTTTGTACTAAACGTTATAATTTACATTAGTGACAAAAAAGATGTAATAGCCAATTACCTTGTGCTAACACAAAGAGATTAGTATTAAACATTCATGGAAAACTGAGATTTTCATCAAATATTTAAATAGAAATATTTTGGTGATTTGCCCGAAAATGCTATGGAAATTTTTTACGTTACCAACGTAACAATATTAAAGAACACATAGCTGTACTAAAATTCGTCGCGCCTTGTCGATCTCCAAGGCTTGACGTACGACCCATTTTATTGGTCTATTACTTCTACCCCTTTCCGCAACCGCCTGACCCTTTGGCGTTAAGCGAAGGGCTCGAGCTCTCATTGGATTGTTGGTTGCAAGATGTATTTCTGCAACAACTTCAGTTTAATTGGTTTTTTAGAAATAGAAAAATCCAAAGTTTTTTGACTGTCACGCTTGTATATTTTAAAAACATAAAAAATTATTAGTATTTACTATAGCAAAAAAAAATTACATGCTGTCAGTCTGATATATCACGTTTACATTAAGAAAAATGTGTTAATAAAACATGGTTTTTACCTAAGTGTGGTAAATAATTATAGTGCAGTGCGTTGTACAAACAAATGTGTTCTAAATAATTGGACTAACTTAATAATTTTCCAATATTTCTTTATACTATTCGCCCATTTTTAATATCTGTATCAAAAGCTTTGTTAGATTTTGGTGGCACTAGACATAACAAAGAAACTAAGGAGAAAAATTAAATTGTTTTCTGAAGAAACTTGAGATGCATAAACAAAACCGAAGTAATTTCATTAAAGACAAAATGTACCCAAGAGTTGCCATCTTTAAAAAATGGTATGTAATTAGCAATTTCATAAAGGTAAATAAAAATAAATTATAAATTTATTCGCATTTTTAAAAAGTAATTTAATATAAAAATAAAACTGTCCGACATATTACAAAAAATATTTCGCTGCGTAATATATCTTGCTACAATATAAAAGAAAAAAGTTGGAAAACTTTTTTAATAAATTTTAAACTTCTTATCTTATATTCCCTTTCCTGGAAAATTGATATTTCTGAGGAGAACTTTTCCTTCTGCACCGACGAGAAATATGTAATTAAGGTTTTTAACTCGGGTGAGGAATTTTTATAAAAATGTTATTTTTAAATTTATTTTTAAATTGATATCTTGTCACTTTTACAAATTGCATATCCAAAAAGCAATTTTAAAATAAATGATACGAAATAAAGTCTATTAAATCTATACAGGATGATTTAGAACGTAACCTTAAAACTTTAAGAGTGGGTTGAAATGGAATCACTTAGACAAGGAATATTTCAATTAAGGAAAAAAATATAAAAATACTTACAAAAAAAAATTAAAAGCACACTGGAATTAGATTGAACTGAAATATTTACTTAGATAAACCAGTTAATTCTTTTTAAAAAAGTGAAAGCAAAAAAAGGTTTTTTAGCCTGTTTTTTAAACACCTTTATCTTCAAATGGAATAAGGTAATAAAATGCCACGTATAAGTGCTAAAATTTTGTCTGGTCATAACACCAATCCTGTGAAAGTAAGCTTAAATACGAAAATGAGCCACAGGAATATATTTAACCAGTCTCGAAATTATACAGATTTGTTGAAGAAACAAGACTGGTAGGATTGGTATGAAAGAAAAAGGTAGATAGACAAAAAAAATAGCCTTATAAATCAGGGCGCTTTCAAGGGAAAAAAAAACCCCTGTTAGAACAAAAAACCCTTTTTAAAATGTTTCATTTTTGAAGATCATCAGCAATTTGGTAAAGGGTGGTGGAACAAAAATATTTACACATTTGTATTTTGGATGCAAAAATTGATGGAAAAATTTTTTTAATTTTAAAATTTTTTTTCTACAATTCTTAGCTATTTTCTGAAGACTAAAGAATGATGGAGCAAAACTGACAACGGATTTGTGCTCAGAAGGCAAAAATACTTCGGAAATCATAAAATGTATGTAAAGAACAGACAATTTTTTTATTGGGCGGTAACAATATTTGTCGCTCAGATAAACATTTTAAGTACTATACATTTTATTATTTATTCCAGTCGAAGTTACAGGTGTTTAAAAAACAGGATAATTATTCAGTCATTCTTTTTTCTTTATTTTTTTTTTCGAAATTACCTTTTTGCTTTATTTAGCTTCTATTATTATACTAAAATGTATTAAAATGATAAATATTTATAACAACTAGGAAAATTTGAGCTTCTTTTTCTTTTTTTTTCCCCTGGGAGCCGTCTTGATTAACCACCGGAGCCTCATGGGCTTTTTTGCCTAATTCCCTTGCCTTTATATCAATCCTTTTCCAAATTTTTTCCTTTACAAGTCTGTATAACCCCGAGACTGGTTGGTTTTATATTCCGGGTTTTGGGCCCAAATAATGCCTGTCTTTTGTGATTCAATGCTTTACATTGAAAAGGATATGGTTGGCTGTTTCTTTCTCCTCTCGCCTTCTGCAACTTGGGTCCCCATTGTATGAGCCTTTTTATGTGGGTGTCCTCTTGGGTTATCATGCCCTGTTAGCAACCCTACTGTTATGCGAATTTTTCCTACTTTGTTATAGTTCTGCCTTCTTTTTTTGGGGATGGGCCTCTTATGAATTTTTTCCATGCTTATTCTACTGGGTTTCCCCAGTTCTTCGGGTTTGTTTCCGATCCATTTCCGGTTTCCCCCGTGCTGGGTTTTGGTCACTCCAGGGCGGTTGGGGCCCAAAGTATTCCCGTATGTCCTGGTCCCAAAGAGGGTTCTCTGTTGCGTTCTCCCAGGACTTCCAGTTCTTTAGCATTCCCATGTCAGTTGGGGACGTTCCTTGGGGTTTTTACTAGTGCCCCTAGTGACGCTTGGGGCGTCTGTTATATGCAGATCGCTTGTTTTATAACCCCTCCTGTTTTTTTTTTGCACAGTGCATTAGCTTAAACCCAGTGTTTTAATTTAAAGGCATTTAAAACAAGGGCAAAAGTAAAAACTTGCAAAATCACGTAAACATTATTGTTAATACTCTCCGACAAATATAATCCTTACCGTGCTTTAAAATTGGACGTATCGGCGTTTACTGAAGTCTCATAATTTTTATTTTTTAAGAGCGACCCACAAAAAGAAGTCACACATAATTAAATCTGTAGAACGTACTGGCCACTGAGTTGGCTTCTAGGTTTTTTTGGTCGAAAAAAGTATTTTTGGGACGTTCTTTTTAAATTAATTTTTTAAACAGACCCATTAAGCAAATAAGAAAAACCTTATGATTAACAATACTTTTATATAATTACTAAATATACCTTTAATAGTAACGCTAGTCGTATACTGGGTACTTTTTAATGAAACTTTGCAAATTCCACTGTCTGCAAAGTCGGCCGTCCCCAAAATGCCTTTTATTGAAACAGGTTAAAAATGAAATAGTAAATGGGATGTCCCAAAAAAATAGTAATTTCATGTCTTTTAAATGGTATTCACAAGTATTCTTTAGGATTCTACGAAAAAAAAAGTACAGGAAAAAGCTAATTCATATTTTTTTTACAGGAAAGCCACAATTAGAGTTCTGTTTAGTCCTTTTCGAATAACTCTGTTCTTTAATTTAAAAATTGTATACTCTATGTGATTTTTTTTTCTATTTACTTTTAATTTCTTTCAATAAAGCACTATTTAGTAAACCTATTGTGTACGTAAATTAATATCCAGGCAAAGTTTCCTAGCTCTAAACTGTTCCAATTTAAGGTAATGGCGTTTTCATCTAATTATTGTTAGCAGCATTAAATATAAATTGCGTTTATACAAGCAAGAAAACGGAAATCAAATATTGATTACCCTAGTTCGAGGTAATTCCGTAAATAATGAGAGTCTTAACAGCTAAACAATAATTAAAATTTAATTAATTTAGGATCGACCAGTAGTTTGCCCTTTTACTATTTTTGTCCGTTGTGACCTTTCATAGTAAAAAGGTTAAAAATTATTTAAATGACAAAAATATATAACATCAAAAACTTTTGTACCTATGGATATTCCTTTCTGTACTTATTTTATGAGATATCGTACTATACAGTGTATCCGGAAATACCGTCCAAATAATTCTACATGGTAAATTATTTAAAAAATTTGTATGAACATAGGTCCGCAAATGCGTCATAAAATTCCTATGGCGATTCATTCAGATTGCATCGGGATATAGGTTTTATTTTTTATCTCTGAAACCGTTTGAGATAGCCAACTAATTTTAGCATACAAATTGCTTTTAGTGGGAACTTTTTAGTTTTTTCACTAAATTATTATTTAAACAGGGACGTACCCACGGGAGGCCTCGATTTAATTGGTTCAAATTTTTATTAACGTCATATTTTGGCAGTTTTCTTTAGAAATTATGATCCTTGGTACATACAGTGACATAAAAGTGGCATTTCTGTAGAAAACCTGTCAGGCTAGCCGTTTTCAGGAAAATACTCCCAATAATAATACAAATTTCTACATCAAAGTAGGCTTATGGGGGTGCTAATTTGAAAATGAAAAAAAAAAAAGGTCTAGTTACTCTAGTTACGGTAAACTAATTTAACATTGGGTTTAAAAATAAAGTTTATTCGATCATTATTGTGTTAATTATAGTATAATTGAAAAACAAAAACATTGCTCTCACCTTTCAAAAAATGCCGAAATACTCTTTTGCTTGGGCGACCAAGCATGCACTGTTTTTTTTGGAAAGTGTTTTCTCGGGAACGGCTACCCTGGCAGTTTTTTACAAAAATATTTTTTTTCATGTCATTTTTACCGCCGAATCGAAATTCCTAAAGAAAACTGCAAAAATGTGACGTTTATTATAAAGTGAACAAATTGAATCGAGGCCTTCTCTGTCGGTACGTCCCTGATTAAAATAATAATTTAGTAAAAACACTGAAAAGTACCTACTATTAAAAGCGGTTTATATGCCAGAATTCAGATGGTTCTCTGAAACGGTTCCAGAGATATAAAATAAAACCTATATTCCGGTGCAATCTTTGAATTACCATAGCATAGCACAATACCTTAGGACGTATTTGTGGACCTATGTTCATAGGAACTTTTCCTCATAATTTAACATGTAGAATCACCCCTAGAATTATTCGAACGGTATTTTCGGACACCCTGTATATAAAAAAACTCATAAAAATCAAACTTTAATATTATCTTATTCAAAAAAAGAATGTTGGTCTATCATTAATAAATTAAGTGAAAAAAATTACACTTTTCCAATAAACACTACATTATTTAGTATTTCATTGAATTCTTTTTATTGTTTTGTAGCCTCAAATTTATCTGAATATATTTTTTGTAATATCTAATAACTAACCTAATAATATGTATAATATTGTTATTATTAAACAACAAATGTAAAAGAAATTAAAGGCACATTTAAAAAATTAAAAATTTATCAGCCTTAAGTTAGGATAATCTATCAATTAAAATATTTTCTTAACTTTCTAATTTAGCCTTAGAAGCTTTGGCTAATAAAATAAAAGTATCTTTTTTAAAAGGCTAATTTCGGAAATCTTTAAAAGCTGCTATGATTATTTCAATTCATAAAGGAGGAGATTATGATACACCTTCTAATTTAAGAAAAATTAGGTTTTAATCAACTCTTTTTAAAATAACACAGGTCCAAAAAAAAAACTGGTGTGTGCTTTCCGTTGAACACGAATCAACAGTCAAAATTGGGGGTCAAACAGCAAAAAATCGAAAAAAACAAAAAAAAAAATAGGGGCATTTAGCGGCAAAAAACCCCGCTCCCCGAAATTTTTTGGCTACTATTTAAAAAAACTTATAATACAAAAAAAATTTTGAAACAAAAAAAAAAAATTTTTTTAAATTTCTATATAAAAAGTTATATAAACATTTTTTAAGATAAATAATAAAGGAGATAAAATAAAAGGGGAAATTTTTTTAAAAAAAAATTATAAAAAAGATTTTTTTTTAATAAAAACAAAAATTTTTTATCGCAAAACTTAAAATTTGCGAAAAAAAAAAAAAAAAATTCCTTAAAAAAAAACTAACATTTGGGTTTTTTTGGGGTTTTGAAAAATATTGCATTTAGATAAAAAAATTTTTTTAATTTAAAATTTAAAAAAGGCTTGTAAAAGTAAAAGTTTATGTTAAAAAAGGTTTCTTATATCTTTTATACTTTTAAAGACATTAAATTAAAAAAAAAAAACGTTATTGTCTGAAATTACCCCTTTTTGGTTTTTTCCCCTTTTTTTGACCCACAATTTTAATTTTAGATTAAAAAACCAGAAAATCCTAGTTAAATACAGCCCAATTTTTTTTGTGGACTTGTGTATTTGAAAAAATTGTCAAAAATAGTTTTTTTTATTAGTAATCATAAAATTTTTTAAAGAATCCATTTGTATTCCAAAAAAATAAAAATATAAATAATGCAATATTTTTTTTCTCGTATATCTTTACAAGTCGTTGAATGGTGGTGATTTAGCAACTGTTGTTTTTGTGATTTAACTAAACCTTTTGACTGTGTAAATCATTCTATTCTGTTAAAAAAAAATATATTTATGAAGTTAAAGTTATTCATGAGTTAAATTGGTTCAAGTCGTATTCTTCAGAAAGATCACGTTTAAATGATGTTATGTCAGAAAGAAATATAAACTGTGGTGTTCCCCAGAGTTATGTCCCTGGATCTTTATCATTTCTATTATATATAAATAATTTGGCTTTACTTAACATAAAAGAAAAATTAACAATGTTTGTGGAAAATACAACTTTTAATGGAATAACAAAAGTAGATAAATTTATAATTAGCAAAACAGAAGCTTGTTAGAAATATAACAAAAAGCTTTGTTAGTACGCATAATCTTCATATTATCGAATTGTCATCTATTGTTTTTTTCAAGATCTTTAATATTTGATTTTGTCAAATTATTATAATCTAAAACACAAATATTATTTTTCAAAAATATTATATTATTTATTTGCAAAATGCAAATATTTTAATATCATACCTTGATTTTTTTATATTAATTAATACATACAGGGACTTTTTTCATATATCTAATATTTTCTTAGAGTATGTTAATTTGGACTTGTTTTATCAAAACAAAATAATAAAACGAGGTATTTAATAAAAGAGTCAAGTATCTACAAACATATTGATTAGCTGTCAAAGACAAAATGATAAATTACCCAAAAGAATGTAAAACATACAGCACATTCGAATAGTTATTTAAAGGAAATGGACCAGACCATTAATTATTCTGTAGGTTAAAATACTTAACTTTATATATTTATTTTTGAATAACCGAACATTTTACTAGTTTAAGTTAATGAATTATGTGAGGTGGTGGCGTGGTTAAAAGTAAATAACTTAAAAAAAAAAAATAAAATAAGGATCAGTTTTCATTGAAATAAATTTAATATTTCAAATTTGCGTTTTATTCCAGAAAATTCAACAAAAAGGAGTATAGGTTTTTTTCTGGGTTTTCCCAACTGACACGCCACCAACTCAGTATCCTTTTGTAGGTATATTAAGCCAACCTTACTGCCTGAATTAATGTGAGTTTTTCTTCTGTGTAGTCTGTATAGATACTAAGTCTTCTGCTTGTTTAAATATAACTCGAATGTGTCTTCTTGATTTATTATGAATTTGTTGCCTTTTTGGGTACATCACTTTAAAGGTAATATTTTTCGCTTTTTATTTATAAAAAAGAGTCAATGTGCCGTCAATGTTTATATTTTAGGAAAAAGAAACTTGAAAAAAACCGTTAACACAACGTCTAGGAAACTTAACTCCTATTTAAACATAATTATATTAAATGACACATCTTGCTCTTAATAAAGTTTAAAATTACAAAATTGTCGTCAACTCACTTTACGCAATCATATTACATTGTAACCTAAAAACTTGCAGGTCTTTTTAGGACACTCGCTAACCTTTCTTTGGCAAAGGTCACGTGAATAAAGAGAAAAATAATGAACACCCTAACATTTTTGCTGAATGGGTTGTTAAGGTAATTTAATATTTTTAAAAAAAATTTATTTTAAAATTTTGTTTAATTTTAGGGATAAAGTAAAGTATTAAATTAAGTAACGTAGGATGCAGTTTACTATAAATATACTTAAAGATTTGAAAGTTTGAAGAAAATAGAAAGACCTTTTTAAGTTACAAGTTGTAGGTCGCATGTTCTTCTGTTAAAAGCTGCTAGGAGATAAATTATGCGTATAGAAAAAGAGCAGGTTTTTTAAATCTTGTTGGTGGGCAAGGGGAATTTTTTTTCTAAGTAGAGTCATTATTAAGACTAAGACATTGAAATAATACCAATAAAGAACTGGTTTGAAATACATACAGAATGTATCGATTAGAAGAAAAATAAAATATTTAGCTTAAAAGAAAATTTAGGCAGTTTGGCATGTGTCTATGCTAAATAAAGTCACTGGTAGTTCAGAGGTAGAAGTTATTTGTACAACGTCCATGGTGGCAATACCACTTTGTGATAGATTGTTGTAGGGAAAAAAGTTGCTGGCGATGATGATTTATTGGGATGACTTAAACATAAACGATATTATGAACTCTTAATGTTTATTCTTAAATGCGAAGTACTAAAGGCAAGTATTGAATTAAGTAAGGTAAGAGGCAATTTACTAGCTCTAAAATTTTAGGCATCCATTGCCCTTATTTGTTAATTGATACACATCGTTTCGATTTGTGATGTATGTCCAACCTTTTTCAAGTGATAACTAAAAACTATTTTTAAAAGCTACGACCCATATACTATCCGTTGTTAACCAAAGCTTGACCGATTTTTTACGGTTGAGCAAGGCTGCCAGATATTCGGAATATCGATACTAGGCTTACTAAATACATTTTGGTTGTTTACACCTACTACAGCTTCTTTAATTTTTTTCTCTTCCAGGGGGTTTTTTTTATGAATAATTTTTGCTTTCGACCATTTTATGCGGGTGTTGTTTTGACCAAAAAGTGGGGTAATCCCTACCCCTACTTTTCCCCCCCGTTCCGGTTTTTTTTTTATGTTCTTTAGCTCTAATTTTGAGTGGTCTTTTTGTTTTTCCGATGTATACCTCACCACATTCGGGGGGAATTTTGGTAGATATAATCCTTATTTGAAACATTGTTGTCCGGTCTTGTCTTAGTAAGAATACTTCTTAGATTTTTTTTGGAAATTTAAATGCCGTTATAACATTACTTTTTTCGCGATTCTGCGGATCTTTCCGTTTTTCCTTTGATATTACTTTTTTTTTCCTGCCCCAAAAAGGGGGATTGTACTGGGGCCCCCCAAAACCGGGTGCCCGGTGGGCCCCGCAATTTTGATACTGCAGCGCCGGAAAAGTTGAAGAAAAAAAAATTTTTTTTTTCATAATAATTAAAAAAACCCGGGGAAAAAAAAATAAGCGTGCGCAAGCGGCGCAGTGACAGTCAAAAAAAGGGAGATAAGACCAAACGTACACTAAAAAGGGGATTTTTTTTACTGGATCGCGGCAAGGGGGTGCGCAGCACACTGACATGTGGGGGGCGACGGCTAACGTTAAACAAAAAGTCGGCGCGTGGCGCCGACAATGTTTCCCAAATAAAACTAAAACACGTTCACTACCAACCAGTAGAACGTGTTTTGATTGATTTATTTCGATATAAATTTGTTGATTTCAAAAAAAATTTTTTTAATGTGAGCTGATGACTAGCCAATAAAATACAGTAATTCGAATTTGAAACTAAATCGATGTTCATTAAAAAAACCGGTGGGGTATTAGACAACTGAAGCGGGTTTGGGGGGCCCCCCGGGGGTTTCCGAGATTTTCCCCCGGGGGGCCCCTTTAAAAAGGGTTTCTTGCTGCTGAAAAGGGGAAAAACTGAGCGTACTGGATAAATACAGAATTAAACTTATAAACGATCCCCCGGAAAAGCGGTGACGAGTATTGGGGCAAGATTTAATAAATCCTATCCCTTTCGAATTTTTGCATACCTAGATCCTAAAAATTTCGACGAAGTCAACAAAGAAACATTACTAATAAGTGCTTTTGATCAACTCAGCAAATTGTTTAAAAAAAAAAACGAAGAAGCTACCGCAGATCTTTTTTGAAAAAGAATTGACCCAAAATTTTTGGGTTTAGAACTGGCCAAATTTGAAGAGTGGGCTTGAGTTCATTTGAAGCTAAAAAAAAATGATGACGAAAAATTTTCCCGGGAAAAAACGAAAGCGAAGACAAAAAAGGGAAAAAAATGTACTGCGAAAAAAAAGTACCAATTTTTGTCGCAGTTGCTATTTGCTGTTTTTTCAGTTTTAGAACGGTAAAACCCAATTTTAATGCCTATTCAATTATCAGTTTGGCGTATAAATACAATGCAGTCTGCTCTTTTTAAATGCACTTAAGTGGCCTGTGAACGCTGTTTTTCAAAACCGAAATACATCAAAAATCGTCTATAAATTACTTTTACGTCAAGAAGTTTTATCGAGCCTTATGCTCATGGCGGTTAAAAAAGAAATCCTCTTCATAATCTCAATGTTGAAGAGATAATCGACTGCGTTGCACAAAATTTCAAACTATTAAAAATCATTGTACTTAAATTTATTTTTACGTATGTAGGTATCTTTTTTAAAAAATCTTGGCGTTCTCAGTGTAATATAAATATACTTCATAAAAAAGGTGAATTTAATTTCTATATGTGCATTGGGGAGGGGAAAGACAAATCTCTTATGGCGCCTCATCACCCAAATGCCCGGCAATAAATTTTAGTGCCCATCCGTCCCTGGGCTCTTTGAGGGCCGAATCGTGGTTTACATGTAACAAGTTATATCTTAACGCTACAAAGACGCAATCCTTAGTTTTTTCGTTGCGTGACATGCCGAAACATTTAACTGAGACAAACCTCAAGTTCCTTGGTGTATACCTCGATTCAGGGCTTCGTTGGGATGCACACACCGTTTATTGCTGCAAACGGTTGGCCTCAGGTGCGTTTTGCTGCATGGCCTTGCGAATTGTGTGACTCAAGTTGTTTTGAGGCATGCCTATTTTTTACTGTTTCACTCTTTAATGAGTTACGCCATTATTGGGTGGAGGCATAGCTTCGGAGCTGCAGGGGTTTTCTGGATGCAGAGAAGAGCTGTTCAGATTGCTGCTGGCTTGCCATATAGGGCTGATTGTAGGGGTGCTTTTGTAAAACTTAAGATACGAACTCTGCCATCACTTTTCATACTGAAAAATCTTATATTGGTCAAACAGCATCTTGAAGAATACACCCCACAATACGCATAATTGGCAGAGTTTGGTACCGGCTCTAAGGAGGTGTCAGGATGGTCCGGAATATGTGGCCATCTACCGACAATACGCATAATTGGCAGAGTTTGGTACCGGCGTCTAAGGAGGTGTCAGGATGGTCCGGAATATGTGGCCATCTAATTTTATAATAAACTTTCCGTTCACACAAAATTCTACCAGGCAGGCAGTACAAGGAAAAAATAAAAGATTTTCTTATCAGTCAGGCCTTTCACGATTACAAAGAATTTTTGGATTACCTTTTTTAATATACTGTTTGTATACGCTAAAATGTAGTTACGTTGTTTTACTTTGTAATTGTTTAAACGTTTTTTTTGTCTTTTAAAGCCATTTTTCTTAGTTTTAAATTTGTACTATGTTTTTTTAATGCTGTTTCTTACTTGGTGACTTGTGTAAATACTATTGTGTATAAGCACCAATAAATTATTATTTTATATGGAATTGTCATAAATATGTGGTCATGTGGAGTCCCGTTTAAGTTAGAGTTTTTGTCTTATTTCGATATTTTTTAAATGTTTTCTTTACTTAAGATCTCTTGTTAAGTTACTTATTTTCTCTTGTAGGGATTCCTTACTGTTACATAAGGTCACTGCGCGGTTATATAGAGTACGTACGACCCCCGTTTCGTTTCGTTAGAGTGAAAAAGAACAGATCAGAGTCTATTAATCTATAGCGGTTATGACATCGTCGAGAATGGGGATAGCAAAAGTCCAAGACGTGAGGGTGTGAAAAGGGTCGCTTATGTTGGCGGCCCTGTCGGGTAACTCTAAAAGTTACTAGCATTCTCAGCTATGGACATAGTCGTGCCACAAGTCGAAGTTTTTATATGGGGTTATTTTTACAGTTGAAAACATTTGTGAGTTGATATTTTATTGGTTTTGACTGTTTTTACTATATTGTTTTTGGTAGTGTTTAGTCGTGTAGTTTTAATTAGTCCTTAGTGTGCAATAGACCAAAAAGTTGTGTTTCCCATAAGGATTCTGTTATATGTCTTCCAGAAAAATTGCAAAAGCGGTGATTATGAGATCCTGATCAAAAAGGAAAAAGGCGATTAATAAAAGAAGGTAAGGTGAAAAATATGATATATCCTAATGCTGCTATTACTAACAAATATTTTTTTATTGTAGCAGTTCCATTCGGTTTGCATTATTACACCTCGGATAACACAAACACGGTTTTTAAGTCCACCAGTGACTCTTCACAACTCTCAACTCTAATACTCACAGTTATAAGTAAGTAAATTGAAATTTTGTGTAATTTTAATTATAGTTATTTGTTGTCAAGAAAGTAAATAGTCAATATTGACTTGCTTATACCTAGAACTGATCAACTTTAGGTATATGCATTAATGTACCTTCAGAATGTGTATTTAATATTTTTCCCATTATTTTGTAAATTTATTAAGTTTGCGGTTAGTTACATTCTTTAATTGTATTTAATTTTTTAAATACTTATCTACCAATTACCTGGTATATTATGTTGAAAAAGACATGTTTTAAAATATAATTTATATTTTTTAGATTTGCCTTTTACAAGTTTAAAATTAACTGATGTAAACCTACCTTGCACTGAAGAAGTTTTTCTTTAGACTGTGTAGTATGAAGTGGACTGCGAAGAACTTGTAAGTAAGTTAAACTTTCGAGTACCAAATAAGAACACAAGATCTAATTCTTTGTTTTATCTTGCAAGGGCTGCCAACAAACTATAAATGAAATTTTTGTGTTTGTATTAAGTAGGATTTTAATGCTTAAATGATTTGTATGTTTTAAAATATGAAATGTAGTATACCACAAAATATTATTAAATGATACCACTAAGTACTATGTTCTTTTCTTCCATATCTATTTCAAATGTAAAAATTTCAGTTGTATTTTATTTAATTGTGCAATTGTAAATGTATTGTAGTGTTGTAGTTGTGAAACAAATAAAGTTTAGTTATTTAGCAATAAACCTGTAATTCACATTTTACATAAAATAATTCTTTATTGCCAAAGTGGAAATTTGTTATTATTCTGCAACATCAAGATGCTGTATGGTCCGTAAGTAAATAAATAACTAGTTTATAAAAGTAACATAATTAGTTTTAAAATAAAATAAATTAAGGATTAATAGACAAGTTTATATATTTATGAAGTAATACAAAACACGTCATAAATTCTAAAAAGTTAATTTTTCTATGGCTTCAGTATCTGATTTGAGTTGGATATTTTGTAATCTTACAAAGATCTTCAAGATAGCTTGTAAAAGCCCATTTCTGATCCTGCACTTATAGAAAAGCTTCCTTCCTGTCTTTCTTCTACAGGTATTTTCACAGCTTCTGCTTAGACGAGTTGGCCAGTATAATTCCTTTTCTGGCAGCTCCCAACAGAGCCACATGTAGTGCAACTTTTATGCATCTTTTAACAGTTCAGCAGAGGCCCCGAACCGCCCGCTTCGTTCCTTTATCCCAGAGTGTCAAGACTATGGAACCCTACCTGCAGAATTTAAGTATCTTGTGAATAAACTCCCTCTTACCACACTCAGCCACCCACGGGGCGTTCATTAGGCTCAGCCTTGCGTGACTGTTCCAAGATAAAAAAAATAATTAAAGTCCCAAACTTCTTTACTTGAAAATAAAATTTTATAAACGTCGTAATATAGGTGTGTATTATTAAAGAAAAAAAGGTGTTACATAATTCAATATCTGTGTTTAAAAAAGAGTAATTCATAATTATAACAAATTAGCAATCATCAGTATTTTCTACATTTTAATTTTTTTTCATTTTTTAAAATAATTTAAGTATAGAACCATTGTATAAAGGTACAGCCATCGCTTGTTGTCGCTTTAATGTTTAATTTTACGTAATTGATTCATTTATATTTGAATATAAATTTTGTTCGTCATATAAAAGCAGTTTGTTTCCTCAATTCTACCCATGTCCATAACCAACAGCCGAAATGGACTTTTGAGCCAAAGGGTTCATTGGGGATGTCACCCTTAGAAAAATGAACAGATTCCTAAGCTTGTTGGTGGGCAAGACTAAATAGGTTTTTTTTTAGGTAGAGTCATTAGCTAAGACATGAAAATTATACCAATTAAAAACTGGTTTGAGTTACATAGAAAATGTATAGATCAGGAGAAGAAACTATTTAGCATAAAGGAAAATTCAAGCTTTTTGGCATTTTATAAAATAAACTTCTGGATTTTAAATAAATTGCCAATTTACTAGTGATCTCTAAACCTCCTTTTAATTCACTACCTTTTTCAAAGTCAGATAATAAGTTAACTTTTTGATGGAGTATTAAATGCACTTTTATAATTTTTTTTGTGCTTTCCCAAGGGCAAACTTGGCCTTGAATGTTGTGCAACCTCCCTTTGATAAGAACAGCCGTTTAAGGTCAGTGGGTAAGTCGGGTCTGAGGTCAGGGTTGTGATCATTGACCTCCTAGGGGAATCCCGACAGCGTGCACGGGTTATCCGCCTGCCATTTTCACCAGCAGGCGTGTTGTAAAAGCGGCGAGTCTTTCCGGTTATCCAAAGGCCACAAAAGTTGCAGACAATCTAAAAGTAAAATTTTGTCAGTCAGGTATTTTCAGTGTTTTACACATTACTATCATTACTTTTTTTATTATTTACATACAGGGTGTTCCAACTCTACTTATATACTAAATATCTCTGCCCTGTTCATGATTCAGAAAAAAATTAAGATAAAAATGTGTGTTTGGTAACACTAATTTTACGAACAGTATTAATAAAAAACCATAAATTTTATTGTTGAGTAAGTTTTTTATGTAACGCTCTGTTTATTTTGCAAAATTTTCATTCCACATTCAATTCTACATCTAAAATTTCAAATACATTATACGTCAATAATACCTAATAAAGGAACTAAATTGGTCACTTTGACACTAAAAGAAATATTTTAAAATAATTATGACAGAAAATAGTATTAAAAACGGTCAGCAGTTTTAACATTTACTATAGGATGTTATATTATTTGTTTTTATTCTTTAATCGTTTTTAATTATTACATGAATAAATTAAATAATACTACAATTATAGGTAGTTATCTCAAAAACCAGCAATAATTGACGTCTACTGTAAATACTTTTTTGATGTAGAATTGATTAAGGTGTCAAAATTTGGCAAAATATACAGATCATTCCATTAAAAAACATACTTATCAATAAATACCTTATTTTCGGGACACCCTGTATATTTAGAAATACTGTAAATATAATTAGCGTTGCGAAACACACACGTTTTTAAGTTTTTTTTTGGTATCCTGTACAAGACCAAAGATAATAAGTGTATAAATAAAGTGGGGACACCCTGTATTTTATCCATTAATAACATAACATAATTTTTGCTATAACTATACTATGAGATGAAAATAATAGTCAGGAATGTAAGTAACTACTTTAAAAACCATACAATAAGAGCAGCGTAAAATAAAATTTTATTTTTCTACAATAAGAAACTGTTAATTTTTGGAAAAATGCCGCTTGCCTAAATTCAGTCTTTACAAAACGAGCAGCGGCGCCACATTTTTGCGATGCATGTTACGCAGCAATTGTTGCAGTAAGGATGCAGGCTATATTGTTGCAACAATACACAGTCTACATAGATTTACATTGTCAAGTCCTGACTTGTAATCGCGTTTTAAAGTTTTAATTTACGTTTAAAAAAAGATATTTCTTGGATTTGTATTGTCTTAATTTATTTAAAACCCAACTCCAGCCATCTTCAGGTAAATACTATACTTTTCGGTTTAGTTTTTGTTAGGTAGCTTCTGTAGGATTTACTGGCTTCAAATACTGTATTAACGTTATCACTGTTTCAGATTCTTCTTTTTTTTTCTGAAACGCCCTTGACATAAGGCATGTTAAGCCAAGGTTGTCCTTCTTTATCACTTATTGGATTTGTTCTATTTCTACGTTGTTCCAATATTCAGTTCTCTAGTTTGGCCAGATATACATTTGATAAGAGGTAATTTTTTATATTGCCAATTTCCTGTTGCAGTGTTTTAGTTGTGTTACAAATTGTCAATAAACTATCAACAAGGGTTCTTACAATGTCATGTTTTGTGTTGTTGGAGTGATTTGACGAGAAGTTTGGATATTGTGAGATTGTGATCCTGTGTTAATTTGTTTTCGGGACACTTAGCTGTGGATGCGATCCTTTTCCTTCTAAACCCTGCCATCTAGTAACGACAAACTATTCTGTTCTTTCCTCATTGTAAACTTAATTAACGGTCTGAAATTATTGATTTTTGACAGAAAGTTTCTAAGTTTTGGTCATTTAATAAATGGGTCGTCCACATACCTTAGGCACTTTTTTGGATTAGTTTTACTTTTCCTGTTGCTAGGACCTTGAACCATTCCATATAAAGATGAAAAGTCTACCATTCTATCTAAAGAATTTGTCTGTTTCTTGAAGATAAAGACTGCCAAGGCAGTATTCAAAAAGGTGACTATGTCTTCTTTTGGCTGCGTTATTCGTTTTGTTAGATCGTCATGTTCTTCCAGCTTGTTTCTAATGATGTGAGGGTTTTCGTGCTGTTCAATGATTTTATTTAGTTATTATTGATTATGGACAGATTTTGTAAGTTTAAATTTTAATTGCTATACAGGGTATTTTCTAAATATTGTAAATTTCTAGTTTTCGTAGTATATAGATATTGTTTTGTGCCAATTTTATTATAGTTTATCTTACTTAGTGTATATACTTGTATATAAAGATTTAGTGTTGTTAAGTGCTTTTAATTCAGTAAAGTATGAATATTAACCAACCTTCAACTAGTAATTCGCCTACAAAAGAAAACTCACTTAACGTTAAAAGAAAAATAATGGTAGAAAATGTTTACCATGGAATTCGGGAACGAAATTCTAAAATGTCCACTTTGGATGGATAACAAAAGTTTTATCGCGTACGGTATTCAGAGTTTTAAAAGGCAAATAAAAAGTATTAGTAATTATTCGGACAACTGGGAAATGCGATTATTTCGCTATTTTTTGCACACTCCCTAGTTGTTTTTTTTGGCCGCCTCTTATAGTATTTCAAAAGAATAATAATTACATTTTTAAATTACATTTTACGACATATTCCTTTTAATTCTGTCATTTACACGAGAACATATTTAAAAAACTCATACTATTTTAATATTAAAAAAAAATCAGAAAGTACGGCAAAAAAACTTAATTTTCAATAAAAAGTAGGTAAAACATTTAAGTCCGAATTCAACTCGAAATTCTAAAAATATTGACCTGTTGCCAAGTTGTAATAGTTTTCTGTGTGACATTGTTATGAGGTATGCGGATTTGCATCGCTCGGCTCGCAATATTTGATCAAAAATATTCACTAAATATGGAACTCGAAAGACCTGAAATAGTTATTGGATTCTACAAGCGATGATTTCAGGGCTTTCGTGTTCCTTATATAGTGGATAATTTTAATGAAGCAATGCGTGCAAATATCGTATTCAATATTGAATTTGCAAGATCGGTGGTGAATTGGCATCGGTGTAACTTGGATTGTCTAACGTTCTGTTCTTAAGTCTTTTTTAATTTATCTTAAGACTAAAATTTTATTATTTTTTTTATGTAACAAAATAAAATTAATGAAAGTAAAATGAAAGTAAAAAATGTATTTTTATTGGAGAGGCTATGAAAAATCGCCAAAAAAACTTAAATTTG
The DNA here is from genome assembly GCA_019359885.1 of Listronotus oregonensis. Classification (NCBI taxonomy): domain Eukaryota; kingdom Metazoa; phylum Arthropoda; class Insecta; order Coleoptera; family Curculionidae; genus Listronotus; species Listronotus oregonensis. The sequence goes on along the minus strand of JAHBCN010010986.1, from coordinate 8,454 downwards.
TGTTCTATGACCTCAAAATAGGGGCTGTGAAAAATTTACAATTTTCATTAATCGGAATAATAACCAAAATAATATAGGCTTGTTACTAATTTAAAGAGTTGATGAAAATGTGAGAAATAACTTTTGTCTCTAAAAAATATTTTCATGATTTGACGAAATTTTATCATTTATTTTCGGAAATGCACACGCCACTGAAATTAATTCCCCTGACGCCGCATAACGCGGGGCACTCTAAAGGCGAGCGATGCGTCATTGACAGAAATTTTGGACTTGAGGTATAAAAGATATTTCTAGTTCGTATTACCTGTCCAAAAAGCCTTTAACTTAGTCGTGCTTGGTTCTTGTTTTTAAGTGGTGTCCTCTCAGCGGGCGTCGGTGGCGTCTGCACGCTGGATTTCGGCAAAAAAGGAAGATAAGGGTTTCCATTGAGAGGCGAGGCGCCGCGGGCCAGCCGGCACGCCAAAGTGTTGACAAACACCACAGGCACGCACAACTACGTGCCTGATGGCCTGTCTGAAATCGCCGATTTCACGTAATTCACCTGTTGGTTAACTTTGTTATCCGAAGGAAAACAAATTAAGACCCAATATTTTTTATTACTTAAAAAAATGTAATTTGTTTTACATAAGATTTAATAGCTATTGTAGAAGTGTAGCTATCTGTATCTCGGAAATAAAAAAGTTTCCAATCTAAAGAAAATGAATCAATGTTATACAGGATGTTCAAAAAATGCATGGACAAATTTTAGGAGGTGATTCTAAGATAGAGGGTGTTTTATCTGTTATCTTTAATAACCCGCAGTATTTGTTAGTATTATTTCTAATAAGAGCCTTATTTGGCCTAATTAAATTAAACTTATCATTGCCAGTGGCGTCTTCAGGGACATCTTATCGAAAATAATTATGAAAAAAATATACGCCACTCACTTTTTTGCATTTTTTAAAATATTTTTTAGAAGAATCAACTAAAACTGCAACTTTTTTGTTTCCTAATATATTTATCTCTCAAATGTCAAAAAATCTGAAAAAAAAAATATAAAAATTGCAAAAAAAGTCAGCTATGTACATTTTTTTCACAATTATTTTTGATAAGGTATCCCCTAAGATGACACTGAACTTAATGATTTGAATTAGATCCAAATTGGGCCCTTAATAATGGAAATACTACTAACAAATTTCAAAAAAATCGGCAAGAAGGTATGATAAAAAAAACATATATTTTTTAAAGAAAGTTTAACAACCTGTATCTAAAAAACTATGCATTTTTGGACACATATTTATGAACTCTTTTAAAATGTTTTTAATGAGGAATCACATACCGAAATTTGGCCGTGCATTTTGAAATGAAAGGGTTAATTGATTTTATGCATGCCCAAGTCTGTATTCTGAGACCAGGAACGAAATAATCCCATCTGGCTAGATAATCAAAGAATATTTTTTTATGTAAATGGATCCTTCACAACAATGAAGAACATATTTATAGAAGATTATTTTTGTTAAAGTCTTATGCCATCTTAAAAACCTAGATAGAAGTAAAGAGTTAGGTGAAAAAAATTCAGACAATATGATATAAGTAAGATTTGTCCTAAAAAAGCACTCAATTTTACATTATTAGTTAGGTATAACACCTAAATAACAAAATTATAAGGCAAGAAACCATAAAAATTAAATTTAAACATAAAAACTAACAAAAAACACTACCTATTTAGACTTAAAATAAAAAGAGTAATTAAACATCCGTATTTAAAAATAAAATCCAATAATTTTTTAATATTAGCAAAAAAAGATGAGGTTTATCTGCCTGACTATAAATATTACTATGGACATGTCATAAGGAACAGACACAACTTTTAAGCTGGGTTTTCACTGGGCGAAAATTAACGGGCAATTGTTTACGTAACTTGTCTCGCGTTGTGGATACCTAGCGCCTAGTCATGACAATCATGAGTTTTACTGGTACCAACGGTAAATTTATGTCGGAAATTTTGGCAAAAAGGCGTTACCTATGGAGAAAATTAAAACCAGTCCTAATTTGACGGGTGAAAACACATGAGTTTTAAACCTTTTTCCCATTACTCGCAGATGTGAATCCTAAAAGTCAAAGATTTTTTACCCTGGTTAAAACCCCTAGGTTTGGAATCTTCTTGGACTTTTCCAAAAAAAAAAAAAATAGGAGAATGAAAAGAAAAAATGGCAACAAAAATTTAATAAAAGTAGAAACTATTTTATCTGGGAAAATAAAAAGTGAAAAAGGATTTTTGCATAAGGTATAACTGTCGTTTCTCAATAGCGCGAAATACATCATTGTAGAATTTCTGGAAAAGTCGGTTTTTTCTACTGATTAAAAAGAGTTGTATTATAAATGTCACAATTTTCTTGCCCTAAAATTTTTATCTATTTTGGGACAGTCCACGAAGGCTTAAGGCCTAAATATTAACATACCGTGTGGTAGGAGCAGTTTATTACCATGGAATTTAAATATATGGAAATTTGAAGGAGAAGAAAAAGCTTTTGTAAGCAGTAGTTTTACAGACTGGACACTTTAACCCTGAAGGAACCAACAAGGTGAATAAATCGGGCCTCTCAAGTTAGACTGCAAAAGAATGTATAAGAGTGGCACTACGTATTTCTTTCTTAGGAGCTGCCAGAGGAGGAATAAAACTATCTAATTTCTCGGAGCAGAAACCGTGAAAATACAGAGAAAAGAGCGACAGATCCCCTACAGTTTGTCGGTGAGCAAGAGAAGGTAGCTTTTCTGTAAGCATGAAATCATTAATAAGACAGACAGCTACTCTTGGAATTAAGAATTACAAGAGTTGTGGGAGATGCCATTCCCCAGACATGAGAACAATATTCTGAAGAGAGTTTAATTTAGGATACATTAGATTAGATTATTTGAGCGGAGATGGCAAAAATGACCTCCACCACTGCATCCTTACAAGATTTATTGTAGTTTCTTCTATCGTTCTTTAGAGTACCTTGTCCAGGCCAGTCTTCTTAACTAGACTCCAGAGTTTTGACACTGGCCACTCCATATATCTTTCCGGTTTTGGCTTTTCCTCACCAAGCCTAGTAAACCTAAGCCTACATAGTGCTTCATAGTGGCACCACACATGTACGGCTGTTTCTTCAGCCTCCTAGTAGAACCTACACAGGCTATCTTCCTCCAGGCCTATTTTTTCCAGGTGCTTGTTGAGTTTGCAGTGTCCTGTTAGTTGACCTACCGTTATCCTTGCGACCTTACGACTGTGGCTCAGTAGGTCCTAGGTAAACTTGGCCGAGCAGGTCTTAATGAACTACTTTGTCTGTCATTGTCCTGGTGTTTGTACCCACCAGCTTTGAAACTCTCTGTCTACCCAGCTCTTAATAGATGCTTTAAAGAGGCCTGCCGAGATTCCACAGAATGGCTCAGAGCCTATCATTTCCATGGCTGATCCTCTTTTGGCTAGGTCGTCGGTCTCTTCGTTACCTGGGTGGCCCTCTTGGCCTGGTACCCAGGCTACCGTAAGTTTGTTTGCCAAGCCGACTTTTTCCAGGGCCTGTATACAGTCCCCCACTAGTTTGAAATTAACTTTTGGAGAACTGATGGCCTTCAGGGCCGTTTGGCTGTCTAGTAAATGACGATGTGTTTTCCTTTACTCCCTTTTTCTTTAATCAGCACGGCAAAATGCATTATTGCTGCGATTTCCGCTTGGAAAACCGTGGCGTGCTGACCAATTTAGGATACATACAGAGTATACAGATTAGAAGGACAAAAATACCTTTTGGTTTAAAAGAGAAATCTAAGCTTCTTTAAAGCAGCCGAGGCTATAGATGTAATGTGCTTATGCCAGTTAAAGTTATACTTCGAAAAAACACCAACAAAGTAAAATAAGAATCATTTTCTGCAGAACCTGGCCGCTCATAAGCAAATCATGGGCACTGGCAGACTTTTTTCGCGTCCACGAACACGATTAATATATTATTTATTAATAAAATTAATTTAACTATTCTTATAGTTGTTATTGTGATCTCTTAGAAAACTAAGTGAAATAAATTATAAACGTGTTTCTCACTCCAAAATTGTTACAATGAAAACTTAGTTAAACTTAGAATAAAAGTTTGTTCAGTTTATATTTTTCATTATAATAAACACCGCACTCCATCTCACCATTAACTTTTAAGCGAAGAAATAAAAAAGTTATAAAAGCCAAAAAGCTCTCATTATCTGATAAAAAGCTTAACTTATTAAAAATTTCAGGCGAAATCAAACCGAAAGTATCAAAAACCCTTTGTATATAAATTCGAGGTAATTAAACTTTACCAACTTCTTAATAATATTGTTTTATCGTAAAAGTTATATAAAAAGAAGGGGAGAGAGAAGTGAAAGAAGTATGAAGGCAACTTTTTATGCGTTTTATTTAGCCCGAGATTAGGGCCAGTAATTTAATTTCCAGCGATTCAAATAGGCTTGGTGGAGATTGATGTGACTTAAAGGAAAGAAAATTTGGGCAGGAAAAATGCCATGTTGCCAAAGATATGGTATATCGATTTAATTCACACTATACATCGAAACTTCAGGTAATTTTATAATAGTTATTTGGGCAACCAGTTGAAAAGAGCACTATTTTTCGTAACGACTAGATTTTTGAGTTATGAAAAATACTGTTTCCCAACGCGTTTCACACAATATTTTTTTCTACTTTTAAATATAATATAATTTTTAATTTTTTTTTCTAATTTAAAGATTTAAAGTGACACTTTTCAAAACTCATTTACTTTGTCAAATGTCTTACTTTTCATCGCCAGTTGCGAAAAATTTTACTTTTTGTAACTAGTTATGAAAACTAAGATATGTGACAATGTCAATGAGTTTTAAAACGTGTCACTTTAAATGTCAAAATTAGAAAAAAATATTTTTTAAGATTAATGGAATAATTGGTTTTTGTGGAGAACAGTTAGTCTTAATCCGAATTAGAGACGATCTACATCCATCTGCCATCCAGATGAAAGTTTTTATTACTGCTTGAAAAATGACAATTCTTATTTTTAATTCATGACCGTCCTAATACACCAATCTTAAAAAAATTAAAAATTAAAGAAATTATTTAAAAAATTTGATACAATCTCTAGGTATATTTTATTTATTTACACAAGCGTGTACACCTTTCACCATTTTTTTAGTGTAAGCTAAGCCATCTGTACTTTGCTGGTGGTTAGTTCTGGTTAGCAGTAATTTAAAAAAAAACTGTATTTTTCTTAAAATTAGAAGCATTTTTAATATTCGCATAAAAAAATTGTAAAGTAAAAATGTTTTATATCTTTTAAAAAAACATGGATAATTTTGCGAAATTCGGAATTTGAGGATAATATTAAATTAAATTTATGAAAAATAAATTAAATAAAGGCTTTGCCTTTGGATGTTATTTTTTTCTCGGGGAGGTGCACCCAAAAAATCAACTTCTTTTTCGCAAGTTCCATAATGTTTTTTTATTAAATTATTCGCCTTAAGGAGAATAGCATCTGGTATATATTAAGTGTGTGTCCCACGCTTCATTTTTTTAAATAAAAAAAATTGAAACTCCTGACTGAACTTAAGTTTTACAGGTCATAAATGTCTAATAATTTAAAATGCAGGCTGGATTGAACTTAGGAAAAAATAAGAAATCCCACCAAAAAGACTTATGTAAAATAATTGCGGGTCAAGTATCTATCAAAAATCTTCCTCTTAAGTACCGAGATCTAAAATTAGACTAAGTTTTCTCCATAATGTAATTCTAAATAAATTACATATTCAACACATACTTCTTGTCTCTAGGATACGTAACTGTACCTACTACCTATTATGTGCGTAGAAATAATTAATTGCTTATACTGGGTGGCCCACCACATTCGCCTCGGTTTTTCTACGAGAAATGAAACAAGTCGGGGAAAAACTTTTAGCACAGTCACATGTGGGTCCATAAGGAGCATATTTCAAAAGTATTTTGAAATATACAGGGTGACCCAAAAAAAATACATATCAAAGTTATATTTTTTCTTATGGAACACCCCATATTTTTTTATATTTTTAGATACTATAGACCAAATAAAGGTGAGTTATTGTTATATTTCCTATACCTAAAACTGACCATTTCTGAGAAATTTAGAAAAATTTAAAAATACAGACCATAATTTAAAAATTGTTTACATCCTGTAACATATAACGAGCTGCTCGTGATTAAATTTATTGCTTAGCTCAAGGTTTAAGTTAACTATTACATAAAAGTTTAACCTTAATATTATACAGAGTGTTGAAAAAAATTGCCTCAAAGTTTGAACACACATTTTATTAAATAACTTCCTTAAGTTAAATGGAACACCCTGTATTTAGTGGCCTATTTTGATGCGGAACTAAGTTCCCTTTAAAACCATATAAGTGTTTCCTATACCTATCTCTTCTGCTTTTTATGCAAAGGTATTTTTATATTTGACTTATCATTTATCTTAAAAATGAAACACCCTGTATTGTAATTAAAAACATTTTATTAAGGATCACGTAGATTCGCTAGAAGCACAAGTGTAAATTTTTAAAAATAAGATGTATCTCAAAAATGCAGGCAAAAGTAAGAACTACAAATTATTGTCATTTCCAAAATATTAAAGCATTCTTAAAATTGAGGATCGAAATATAGTAGAAGGCACACCTCTCTAAATGGTTGAGACGAAATATGATGAATTGCCCTTGTTTCTTAGCAAATGTATCAGACTTTATGGTAAAATAAAACTACTCGTATTCCAATTATTCCTCCCCACACGTTAACGGACCATCTGTGCTGGTGATTAAGGGTTCTAAAAATATTAGGATTTTCGTCAGTGGAGTAGTAAAAGATATGTCTGTTAAATAATCCGTTGTTATGAAAAATTAAGTCTGATGACATTTGCTAAGAAACAAGGGCAATTTACCATATTTCGTCTCAACAATTAGGACAGGTGGGCCTTCTACTATATTTCGATCCTTATTTTTAAGAATGCTTTAATATTTTGGAAATGACAATAAATTGGAGTTATTACTTTTGCCTGCATTTTACTTGAGATACATCTTATTTTCAAAAATTTAAACTTGTGCTTTCAGCGAAAATACGTAATCCCTAATAAAAAGATTTTTAATTACAATACAGGGTGTTCCATTTTTAAGATATATGATAAGTCAAATATAAAAATGCCTTTTGCATAAAAAGCAGAAGAGATAGATATAGGAAACCCTAATATGGTTTTAAAGGGAATTAAGTTCCACGTTAAAATAGTCCACTTAATACAGGGTGTTCCATTTAACTTAAGGAAGTTATTTAATAAAATTTGTGTCCAAACTTTGAGGCAATTTTTTTCAACACTCTGTATAGTATTAAGGCAAAACTTTTATGTGATAGTTAACTTAAACCTTGAGCTAAGCAATAAATTTAATTACGAGCAGCTTGCTATATGTTACAGGGTGTAACCAATTTTTAAATTATGGTCTGTATTTTTAAATTTCTCTAAATTTCTCAGAAACGGTCAGTTTTAGGTATAGGAAATATACCAATAACTCACCTTTTTTTGGTCTATAGTATCTAAAAATATAAAAAAATATGGGGTGTTCCATAAGAAAAAATATAACTTTGATATGTACTTTTTTGGGGTCACCCTGTATATTTAAAAATAATTTTAAAATATGCTCCTTATGGACCCACATATGACCGTGCTAAAAGTTTTTTCCCAACTCGTTTCATTTCTCGTAGAAAAACCGAGGCGAATGTGGTGGGCCACCCTGTATATTTAAACCTTTCTTTAATTATAGCTTTGCTGGTCAATTTTTTTTGACTTAGTAAGTTTTACTGATCTGTTTTTGGTTGTGAAAAAAACTGTATTATTTTAAATTTTTTAACAGGCAGATCAGTGTTAAGGGATGTCAGATAGTGGTATCTGCAGGAAATATACAAGCTGATTCTTTAGAATTTTTAGGAATACCTATAAAAGTGGGTGGGAGAAAGAGAAAAAAGCTTTGATAAAGAAATAAAGCAAATGACTTTTTATGGATAGATTTAGGAATGCTAAGTGTTGTGGGACCGGCCATTTTTTAGACATGGGAACAGTCCTTTAATTAAGGTCTGATCGTGATTAAGGATGTACAGGTCTATTTAACGAGGACTTTTTAAGGAGGTTTTCATTAATTATAAAAATATTAAATAGCCATGTGGTGTATTCATTTCGCAAAAACCCAAAATAAAGTTAAAAAAAAGATTTAAAACAAAAACGAATTAGATACATCATAAAATCTACATTTTCCTAATGGGATATACCATACTTTCCTTGTCAGCGGCCAAATTCTGCAAAACAAACCATAATTTAACCTTTGCTTTTAAAAATAACAAATTAAATCCATAGCTACAGCAGCTTTGAAAATGCTTAAATCAGAAAGTATTTCCCCTTTTAATATGTATACTTTGTATATGTATAT
>JAHBCN010010985.1:0-30273 GCA_019359885.1 Listronotus oregonensis | reverse complement strand
CCAATGAGAAAATATTTGTTTTTAAAATAAATGAGGTTATAAACTCTTAAATTATAACATGTTATGATTGTTGAAATCAGAATAAAAGCACATTTGGCTGCGTAAAATCCAATATGGCGTCCATATGAAAAAATAAAGTTGATGATGATTTAAAAAGCCGAAACGTAGAAAATAAAATTGACTACTTGGTCATATTCTACAAAAAAGTTGCTTTGAAGAAGTTTTTACAGATTTGAAAAATTTTCACTTTTAAAAAAATATGGCCGATTTTCGAAAATGATGTTTCAGGTTTTTTCAAAATTTCTCAAAACCTGAATAGATAGAACCATGAAAACGGATGAACTTACTAACAAAATTGTCCAAAACTTTCCCCATTTAACCGATTTTCTATCTATCGTGGTTTCCAAGATCCCCATACATTCCCCACCAATTTGGGACACACTGTATATTTATATTCTTAAAAACGGTGCAAATGTCTCTTTATAAGATTCAAAATAGAGAAATTTTAATAACGTACAAAAAGGGAAAAGCATGCCATTCAGACAAAAAAAAGTGACTTACGAACTTCATCAAACAGCACAACGTCTCTGCTCTTGGGCCCTTCGCGAGGAGCCTCGATGGTGCCCACCGCTTGTCCTTGAGTTAGAAAACCAGCTTTTGCCACACCTCTAAAGCAGCAACCCTAAGTATACCGTCGCAGGGATTATCTAAAAGTCCTCCGGATATCCAGCAGGATAGAAAGAACTCGCATGTGGCGCCTTGGGCGCAGAAAGCATTGTCGCCTATTTTGGAGAAAAAGAAGATATTAAGCTTGAAGTAACATACCTTACCTACCACTAAGTTTGTTAGTATTATTTTGTGATATATTTATTTTACAAATAATTTTTAATAAACAAATTAAAAATTTAAATTACGAGAATGGGATGAAAAGTTTCCGGCCTAACCCATTGAGGGCGCGAGTTGCCGTCATTGGACCGCATATTTAAATAACCTTATTCTTTGCTAGTTTATCTTTAAAATTGGGAGAAAGCGCGTCAAGAGGTTTATATTTTATAGTTGTTTATAGTAATAAAATTTTACATTTTGTAAAGCATGGAAAAAATTGAGATACGTCCAGTTATAAAAAAATTATATTAAAGGTTTACTCCTACAGAAATTAAAGCAGAGTTGAACGTTACTTAAGGTGAATCAGCGCCTTCATTTTCCACTGTTAAAACTTGAATTGCAGACTTTAAAAGTCGGACGAGCACTGAGATGCTCCACGTTCTGTTAGGCCAAAAACGGCAATTTCTGAAGAAATTATGCAGAAAGGTCATAAAATCGTTTTGAATGATCTCAGCCGACAATGTTGATGAGACAGCTGAGGCTGTGAGCAAATCGAAAGAGCAAATTCTCCATATTTTAACTGAAGTTTTAGAGATGAGAAAACTGTTCGCTCGATGGGTCGCGATTGCTTACTCTAGAGCAGCGTTTCTCAAACTTTTTCACATATGGAACCCTTTTTAACAGGAAAAATAAACTCTGCAGAAATAAATATTTTTGCATTTTAAAATATAGGAATCGATAGACTCGTAATATCGTTATAATTTATTTTTTACAAAATATATTAGTAATACACTTAAAAATATTTTATTAAAGAACCTAAAAGGAATTTGAACATGAAATAATAAAAAGAATACTTTTATACATAGATAAGGCTATCAATGCAAGGAATGAAACAATTTTCACTCTTCACACATTTTTTTATCTTGGGATAGTTCACGAAGGCTTTGGCCGTACTGTACCGTGGCTGTCTGAAGTGTGGTAAGAGGAAATTTACTCGCACGAGACTTAAATATTTGGAGATTTGGAAAAAAAGGGAAAATTTCTGCGTGTGCAGGTTCCATAGTCTGGACAGGGATAAAGGAACAAACAAAGTTGGAAGTTGGGCGCCTCGACCGAGGCATGAGAAAAACATAGATAATTTAGCGACATATGAGTTTTGATGATAACATTTAAACAAATTCACGAAAAAAATACAAATAGAGAATTTGCTTCTGACAGTCCGATTGTTTACTAGAAAATTTCGATTTCCCCTTAAGGCCAATAGAATCTGGTAAATTTAGTGTGGATCTCATGTCTCACTTTTTAGATAAAAAATTTTAAAAATCCAAGAGCTACCACTGGGTCTTATTGATGAAAGTTGGAGTCTCATATCGGGCTTCGCGTCCGGCTTATTGCATGCGATACTTATTTTTCGATAATACGTAAATCGAAACTCCAATCAGGATTCTGGATTCAGAAAATTATTTTTTTTTCGCGGAACCCTTGAAGAAGTCGTGCGGAACCCCAGGGTTCCGCGAAACACACTTTGAGAAACGCTGCTCTAGAGTAAAAACTTAGTCGCATGATCATCTTAAAAGAGTGCTTGACATTGTTTAGACGTTCCAACTCAAATTCTTTGCCGATTTGTTACTGTCGAAGAAACTTGGATCCGCCACTATACTCCGAAAACAAATCAACGATCAAGATCTTAAGAAAGAAAAAATTATAAATTATGGGTATTACGCCAACTTACTCACACTTAAGCCAAAATGTTTACCAGGAACATTCCGGTTTAGCAAAAAAAATCTGGTACACCAGAACAAAGCACGTTGCCCCAAATCGATAACTGTCATGGCAAAAATGTATCATATAAGGCCGGCATAGACACGCATGCATATCGCACGATTTGCTTGTACAGTCTTTAGTCGTCATGCAAAATGTAGTGTGTGTGATGTCAAATCGTCCGTCTTCATCATCGTGTTCCGTCAATTGTTTGGCTTGAGTGAAATCTACCGACGGTTGATTTTTTCTCGTGTACCAACTTGCTTGGGATAAAAGACGGAGTGTCTGTGTGGTATTCCGATTTGCATTCAAATTTTATTGACGAAAATGGCTGATTTGCGTTTGATGTCCAGGGAGTTTCTAACGGAATTTATAGATTAATATAGACAGAATAAGTATTTGTGCAAGATAAAAAGTAAGGACCATTCAGATAAACAGAAAAAGAACGCTGCTTATGACATATTAATCGAAAAATTGAAAGAAGTAGAGCCATTAAAGACATGATCGTAAAGAAAATTAATTTAATGCGAACATGCTTTAGAAAAGAATTGTTTTCTTTTCTTTCTTATAATTATTACGGCTGCTGTAGCTGCTAATAACTTCCTCCGATAGTCCATCTTTTATTTTAAAACTGAGTATTAAAACGGAATATCTGTGGTGTTCTTGCATCTTCCGTCTTACATAACGACTAAAGACTGTACAAGCAAATCGTACGATAAGCATGCGTGTCTATGACGGCCTTTAGGCTCTGAGCTGGTTTCTTATGCAATTTATTCGCCAGATTTGGCTTCATCGCATTTCTATTTGATCCGAAATTAAAAAGATTTCTTGCTTTAAAAAAATTTGCCTCGGATTTAGATGTGATTGATTAAAGAACTACCTACAGCAAGGTCATTATGGCTTTGATGAACAAATAAAACAAATGTGAACCCATGAAGCAAATGTATTGAGCTACAGGGAGATGTAGAAAAATTAAGATAATTTTTAACCCATATTTTTTTTACATATGCTGAAAAATTTTCATCCCATCCTTATATTATATTCTTTGTGATTTTTGTTTATCTTTGGACAGTCCACGAAGGCTGAGGCCTAAGTACTAACGTACCGTGGGTCTCTTAAGTGTGGTAAGAGCGAGTTTGCTCACACAAGTTAAACTGTAAAAGGACGCATTAAAGTTGCACTGTGTGTTGCTCTGTTGTAAGCTGCCAGAGGAGGAATTATACTGGTCAACTCCTTTGAGCACTAGCCGTGAAAATTGTAAAAAAGATCTTTAAGGTCTTGTTAGAGAGACATCCGACCGTCTTTTAATGTGCAACAAGAAGTCAAAATTTTAAATTTTTTATTGCAAAAATTATTATGAATCGGTTGTTTTTTATCATTTAACATTTTTTATCCTTAATCCCATGAAGAATAGAATAAACTAATAACAAAAACTCTTCGATATGTCAATTTTTCGATTTTTTATGACCAAAAAACAATGGAGCCCTATTTTACAGACAGGTCCACTGTAGTAGAAACATAGGAAACACTTAGGCGAATTGACTTACATTCGTCTGACTCGAGCTAGAGGAACAAAACTCGCAAAAACGATTCGATAAATGTGAAATGTTTTTGAAGATTTAATTTTGAATTTTAACTCGTTTCTTTACTAAAAATAAATAATAATGGAAGTTTACGAACTTCGTGAAAAGGTTCAAATTGTAAAATGGTATTTCCAAGGAAAATCATATCGACAAATTCATGAATATTTTTCCGAAGCATTTGAAAACAGACCTATACCATGTCTGAAAACAATTTTTAGAATTATCCAAAATTTTGAGACCCACGGGTGTGTGTCTCCCCAAAAACATAAAAAACAGGAACTCGTAAATGAAGAACGGGAATTAAAAGAGGCATTCATTTGTGTTACTGCTGAACAAGACCCCACTGTAACAAGTAGACAACTTGCTGAGGTAACAGATTCAACGCCTACTACAGTTAAAAAAGTACTTAAAAAAATGGTTTCCGATCCTACAAGGCACGAAAAACACATGAAATTTTTCCTGAAGACCAATTTCGGCGTATAGAGTTTTGCAAATTAATAATGGAAAGGGCAAATACAGATTTAAACTTCCTTTGATCGATTGTTTTCACCGATGAATCGACCTTTCCATTATTAAATCGATATAATCTAACTCAAGTTCGATATTGGTCTCGTGAAAACCTACACAGGTATTTTGAGGTTCGAACCCAGTATCCTCAAAAATTGAATGTTTGGGCTGGTATGGGGGGAGAACACCTTATTGGACCATTTTTTATTGAAGGCAATTTAACTGCAGCAATTTATTTGGATCTGTTACAACAACGAATTGTACCGGCAATTCGCCAAATATTAGGAGTAAGATTTGGTAATATCTGGTTTTAGCAAGATGGTTGTCCCGCTCACAATGGACGTATAAATTGTTCAAGGATATTTGAACAATACGTTTCCTAACCGTTTGATTAGTGGACGTGGAACCATTTTGTGGCCCGCGAGATCACCAGACCTTGCTCCTAATGATTTCTTTTTGTGGGGTTATTTAAAAAATAAGGTTTATGATCATGATAGGGCTAATAATTTAGAAGAACTTTGAATAAAAATCGAAGAAGCTTTTCAAACTATTAGCCCTAATATGGTAACAAACGTTACACGGGGTTTTTACGATCGTTTGGGATATTGCCTTGCGCAAGAAGGAGGTTTGTTTGAATATTTATTTTAGAGTATTTTTTATGTTTATAATTATTTATTTTTTTTTATTGCGTACTATTAAAATTTTAGAAATGAGTTTTGGGTTTAGAGAACTTACTTTTTATTTTGCTTTGGCAATTCATGAACAAATAGATAAAGCTGTTGGTATTTAATTTTCTATTTATAAATAACGGTATTAAGTATCAACTGTTTTCTCAACAGATTAGACCGCATAAATTTATTTCTCATAATTTTCAAGCGCGCCTTAAACCATATAACACACCCGTCCGAAAGCATATTACAAACTGAGATCTCGTTCGGTTAATCACATGATGTTTATCGATCGAAGCGGACAGTAATAAATTTATCAGTTCCCTGTCTATGTTTCTACTACACTGGTCCTGTCTGTAAATTATAACCGTTTATTAATAAAAAACCATGCATTAATAAGGTCTATTAATAAATAATTTGGTATACGTTAATAATACTGATAAATAAGTTACCGCCCAGAAAATAGTTTGTTAATAACAAAAAACAAGTAAACGTTTCTTGGGGTCAAAATTTAAATAAAAACCTAAACTTAATTGCTTCCAATGCTACTTAAATAGTAATTAAAATTTCACCTTTAATCAAACAATAAAACATACAAAAATAAATTTTTTTAAATTATATGTAAAAAAAGATATATCGCATCGCATTATTAAGTATAATAAGGTTTCTGTCATGGGAACCAGCACAAGGACGAAATTATAACAAAAAAATGCAATCTATTGCAGATTATCGTATTGTTTTGGAAATATGTTTATTTATATTAAAATTAACTATGTGGATTTATGTCAATTAAAATGAAATATTCTTTTTTTTAAATTAAATTTGAATTAAGCATTTTTAAAGTTTTAAAGATGCGTTAAAATTGGTTGATTAAAAAAAGGGGGGAACACCCGCACAATTTTACAACATTTTAATATCTTTTAATCCAAATAAACAATAAATTAAAAAAAAAAACAGCACAAAGAAAAAAAAAAATATCTACTTAGCCGACGTCTTCAACACATATCCAGCAAAAGCAGACGAATAATGTTTTTTTTTTGGCGAATCTCCCCCCCTTTTTTTATTTCGGCTGACTCATTTCCCCCTTTAGTGAAGTCACCAATAGCATGATGTTACAGTCAAAACACCGACTTTTCCCTCCCGGAAAACTAGTGTCTAGTCATCTGAAAACAACAAATAATATATTATCTATTAAGGAACACTCTGGAGACAAGAAAGTTAGAGTCAATGCAGATGCTGGCCAGGCATCCCATCAACGTCACAAGCTTTAGGGCTCTTTATTTAGTAGTCATTTCATCAACAACATTCTCCTCAGCTTCCGTGGCTGAGTCATACTACTCTTGTACAAGCAGCCTTAAAACCTTCATGCGGTCGACCGAACTAATACCTCTGTATTTCTTTAGATCGTTTGAAAACCCGGTAGGTCCTCTACTACGATCTTACTTTCATACCTCTTTTACTACATAGGGACCTGATACTTAGGCACTAATTTCGAACTCTTGCCGTCATTTGCAAGATTAGCGCGTAGGACTACTAGGTCTCCCCCCCGGGACTTGTGACATTTCTTTTTATATCAAAAAGCCTCATTTTGAGCGTCCTAATTCGTTTTCCCGCCTCTTCTCTAGTCTTTGGATTTGTTATCCACCTTGGGTTTTTAGATACTACCCCACTTAGGAAAGAATCAGGCATCCCTCTAGGCTTGTATCCGAATAATAATTTTTAAAAGGGCTTTTCCCTTTTCTTTATTTGTGGAAGAATTTATACTAAAAGTGTAAACCAATCTGTTATCCTACTTTCTCTCGTCTTCATAAGGAGCTGCTATTTAACAGTATGGTCCGTTTTATTCTCTCTCGACCCTTTCTTGGTGTCTGTATTTAGTACAACTTTGATGCTTTAAATCTGTGAATCCTAAAAATTTTCTTACAGAAGTCCTCTTGTCGTATACCTTGGGACTCCAAAAATCTGGAAAATATGTTCCATAAAATTTTTTAACTGGTTCTACCGGTATTTTCACGGCTTTAAGCAAAAAAGCGTTATTGCCATAATCAAATAGGGAAATTTTTTTTAATACTTTTTACGAAAGGCCCCGGGATCAAAATGCAATATCCATGGGAACCGTTGCCTTGGGTATTGATAAGTAACCCCCTTCTTTCCAGTTGGTACCTTGGTGTATGCACACGCCAAACAACCCGATATAAGCTTTACTTTCTCATCCTAGGGCTAATTGTTTCCCCCATATTTTCAGAGTCCTTCATGCAAAATGTCCCAAAATATCGTGAGGGAAAACAGTTACAACTCGCGAGCTATCTTGGGTACGTACCATTTTAATCCATTGGCAGTATTTTTAAGCTTGCCATCTTTTTTTAAAGCCCCCCGTGGATTTTGCGCTTTTCGATCTTTCGGTGCTTTGGGAAAAGAATTTAAATTTAAAAATATTTAAAACGCTCATCTTTTATCTGAGTTGCCAAGACCCAATCTTCATCAGTTACGTCAACCTGAAAGACATCAGTGATTTCTTGTTTTTCCCTTTTTGGGGTTTCCCTTTGCGTACGACCCAGTGCGTCTACATGAGCCATTTTCATCCCAGGTCGGTACTGATAGTAAAATTAAACTCTTGGGTAATAAGCCACCATCTCCCAAATTTGGGGGGGATAAGGTCCGTTTTGTCCCCGTCCTCAAAGCACTACAGTCATGACTATTTTAAAATTTAGTCCACAAGTATACTGAAACCTCTGCAAAGAGTTCACAAGCCAAAGTTTCTAACTCATAGGAAGGGGTATCGTTGTTCTTCCTTCGGGGTTTGTCGGCTATAATACATTACAGGTAAAATTTATTATCTCTTGTTTTTGATAATATTCCAAGACCAAGCTTCGAAGCGTCAGTATGCAGTTCTGTATCCAGAATTGGATTGTAGATCATTAAAATTGGTCTTTTAGTTAGATTTGTTTAAGTTTTTCAAAGCTTTACTCTTGCTTCCCCCCATTCAAACATGCCATCCTTTTTCGTTAAGGAAGCCCGGGCGTGCAATTTGGGAAAAGTCTTTTACGTATTTCCGAAAATAACTGCATAGCCCAACAAACTGACAAAACCTGATGAACTTTTTTCGGAGAAAAAAAAGAATCGACTGCCGTTTTACTAGCACCAGGTCGAATACCAATGGCCATCTCGTGTCCAAGGTAGTCTATCTGTTCTAGGAAAACTGACTTTTTTCCAGGCGTTTAACTCCTGTCTCTCTTTTTTTAAAAACATCTGAAGGGCTATTAATCCAGATTCAAAACCGGGGGGGATGGAAATCGTCGTCCATTATCAAGTGCTGTTGAAAATCTCATTGCACCAAAATTTCCAATCTCCTTTTGGGAAACATGCAAGTGTTTAGACCAAAGGGCGTAGATACTCGAAACTGTCCGTCCGGCGTCACGAATGCCTTTTTTTGTATCGAGTCTTCCGCTATCCTTATCTGGTGATACCCGCTAGCCATGTCAAGCGTAGTAAAATATTTACAACCTGTCACTTTTTTTAATAAAAGGGAACTCCTCTAGCTACAACTTGGTCTTGACAAATCTAATTACATTTTCTGACGTATTTAAGATTGGAAGTCTTGCATTCGAGGTAGAAGTCACACATCTTGGAACAATGGATTCCCCTTGTGGGCCCCAGTTGCCTAAAGTCCCAAAAAAAGTCTCCGTCATAACCATCCCGGGAAAATTGCACTATGCCAATGTGATTTGCTGGCATTTCGATACTTTTTTTTGCTCGCAAGGTTATTTTCTTAGGTGGGAAACTTTTGAGTTTGGGGTTTAAATCTGCCATTTGAGCATTTAAGAGCCGCATTCCCATCCCCAATAACGGTGACACATCACTTTTATTTAACACCGATCTTCCCATCAAAAACCATATTTTGTGGCGGTCATGCACAAAAATGGGGACTCGGGTTGGAATAAATCAATCTGCATGTTGCATTAGTCTTCCCAAAACTTTAGATTCCTCCCCAAAATTTTAAACACGATCACTGTCTGACCACTTTTAAACCGATATTACGAGCGTCGGACTCTTTTGAGAACAACTTCGCATCCAGATTTCGAAACCTTGCAAATCACAACCGTTGATTGAACAAATGACGTAATAACCACTTGTTCTCGGAATTTTTTTTGGGTGTTACAAAACAACGTTTTCGGGGGAAAAGATTTGTTTTTGAAACATTTCTCCGCTGTGTGAAAATTTTTTTCAGATTGTACACTCGGAACGGGGCTTTGACATTCGGTTTGGAATGGCATACTGTCGGCAATTATAACATTTGCCTCTTTTGGTACGTTCTGGCTGCCTTTTCCCCTATGGGGAAATTTCTGACGTTTTTTTACTTTCTTGTAATTATCTTGCCGAGGACGTTCCCTTGCAGTGGTTAGCGTAGCTAAAAATCTTTAAAAAAGTGCCTCTGGTGTTAAATTCGGGGCCCACTTTTGCGCCTGATTGAATAGCCGTGTCATGAATTCCGTCGATCGCATAGCTACCGCATTCTTTCCTGATATTTCGCATTGGCGAAGTAGCTGCATCTTTGCAAAGTAGTATTCGTCCAGTTCTCGTCTGGTAATTTTGTGCGCCGGATTAGTTTTCATAGCTGTGGGGAAAAACGTGATAGTCTGGAATGCTTCAATGAGTAGTTGTTTTTTCATTCCCAAATGTATTTATAGTCATCCCGACTATTATACCAAGTTCTTGCTAATCCGAAAGTCTCGACTGCATGTGATATATAGTCGTTCGCTCGTCCCCCCCGTTGATCTGTGAGAGCGCTCAATTTTATCTCATTTCTAAAATTTTTATATTTTGGCGAAAACTCTTGGGGGACAGTCGGGGTTTTAAAGATAAAAGTAAATGCCCTTATTTATTTTTCAGTAACTGGTCTACCAATTTTTTCAAGCTGTTTGATTCGTTTATTAGATTCACTTTCGTTTAGTACGTCAACGCCTGAGCGTGAACTCTCTGCAACGTTAACTTCCGGGATAATTTTTATTATCCCAATTTTCTTGATTTGTTGGGCCTCCTGATCGTGTCACGGCTGTGTAAGTCTCATCACATACGTGTATCAAACGGTCACTATTTCGCGATATGTTAGTATTTCCTTCCGTGCGGGACAAATTTTTATTGATTTGCTTATTCGGGTTATGTACTTCCACAACAACATTTTTTTACGGGACGTTGTGGACGTTTATCTACCACTGTACTAGGTACTATTACTGAGGGAACTGATACATGACCACGGTTGTCCTTCGTAGAATTGGACCTTGCCGTATTTATATTGTGTTTAGTACTTACAGTTTTCTCACTAGTCTTCCTACGTTTATGTTTCCTTTTGTACCTTCCTGTACAGTCACTACTAGATGAAGAACTAGAGCTACTACTCGTAGAACTAGTAGAGCTGCTAGAACTACGCCTACGTCTTTTACCCATATATATCTTTTTTTTAATTAAATAATTAAATAGTTTCTCAATATTACTTCACTTAACACTATTTCTTTATCCAACAAATTAACTAAATTCACCAAATATATTTACAATTCAAAAAATAATAACTATTAATGCAATAAAAATGTTACGTAATGTCACAAGAAAAAAAAACAATAATACACAAAAACTGCTTCGGATAGAGCGTTTTTATCCCGCCGCTGCACTAAAATAATAGTAATAACACCCGCACAATTTTACAACATTTTAATATACTTTTTAATCCAAATAAACAATAATTAAAAAGAAATAACAGCACAAAGAAAAATAATATATCTACTTAGCCGACGTCTTCAACACACATCCAGCAAAAGCAGACGAATAATGTTTTTGTTTTGGCGAATCTCGCCCGGTTTGTTTATTTCGGCTAACTCATTTCCCTTTTGAGTGAAGTCACCAATAGCATGATGTTACATGATGTACCGAATGCAGCCAAACTAATACCACTGGGATTAGTTTGGAAAGCTTTAATTGTCCAATAAAAATTGAAAGGAAGATATTTCTTTCATTTTTTCAGTAAATGAAAATAAGTTTATTTATTTTTTACATTTAGAAAATGTTTCGTTTAAAAATCTGTTTTTTTATTTATTAATATTTTTTCACAAAATATTTGTTTTTACGTTATATATTTTAATTTGATATGTTTTTTTTACGTCGTGCAATACATTTTTGTACTATTTTTTGCCGTTTATTGACGTTTAAAACACCACTTTAATCGCTAATTTCATTTTTGTCATAACATTTTGTCTTTTTGTCGTGCAATGCATTATCTTGTCGTGCAATCTTCATTTTTAGCCGTCGCTAAAATTTATTTATTCGCTGATTTGTTTAAAAATTGTCGTGCAAGTGATGGTGGGTATAAAGAAAAAAATATCGTTATTTAAAACAGTTTTTCGATTAAACTGATGTCGTGCAAACGACGTAAGTTGGCGTGACTTTAAATATTCCCCATTTAATTTTAGTAATTGCCCATTTTACTATTGTCTGACTGACTCACTCATTGACTTATCAAAATTTTGAAATACTTTCCAAAGGAATACAAACTTAGAATTTAGTATGTACGTGGATTTTAGGACACAAGTAAAAACAAAATTCTAAGAACTGCACATTTTTACCTGGAATTCACTGAAACAGGGGCGGTAATATAGTATATTTAGGGGGTTTTCTAAAGTTTGCAATCTGATTGAACCTGGGTTTCTGAGGTCCTAATTGTGTTTGAATTTAAAATAGAATTTTATTCTCTAAACAAAGAAAATTGCTACATTTTACCTATCAAACCCCAAACCAAGAGCTTTAGAGGTTATGCTCTACCTAGTTAGGTTAGGTTAGGTTTAAAGTAAGTGGGTATAACACCCCTCCACCGCTACTGATCGGTCTATTGTGGCTCACACTCTTTTATATTTCTTGTTGCTCTACCTAGTGCGCAAGGTATATTGAGAATAAAGGCATAAGATCCAACCATTTTTTTTATTTATTAGCTTTTTCCATGTCTAATTCTACTGAGGTTTTCCCAGTATTCTTCGTGTTTGTTTCAGGTCCATTCCCTGATTTGCCCTCGTGCTGTGGTTTTGGCCACTCCAAGGGCAGGCTCTGGCCCAAAGTATGGTGTGGATGATCCCTGGCCCCGCTAGCTCATCCGCTTTTTCGTTGCCTTCTATTTCCGAATGTTCTGGTCCCACAAGAAAGTTACTCCGTTGCGTTCTCCCTAAACTTCTCGTTCTTTTTGGCATTTCCATGTCAGATTGGACGCTACCTTGGGGTTTACTAGTGCCCCCAGTGACGCTTGACTGTCTGTTATTATGCAAATATAAGCCCTCCTGTTATTTTCTTTTGTACAATGCAGTAAAGAATATACTTCTGTTTAAAATACAAAACTGTGTGTTCCTTGTGGAATGGAGAATTGTGAAGTCCTCATTTCACTGTACACACCCGCTCCAGTTCCCTGCTCGGTTTTGGAACCATCCGTATACCAGATAATGTCTCCAATCGTGCCGGGGAGATCGGGTTGCTGCCACTCACTTCGATCTGGAATTTTGCCTCGAAGTTTTTGTTGAATGAGTACTGGGGAATCATCTGATCTGTTCTCTCGTCCAGGATGTTGCCGCCAACCTGACTTTTTATGTTATGTCCCAAACTAGCAATGACACCACTTGGTTTTTGTTGCAGTCGGAAGTAGCTCATTTTTGCCTCCCTCATCACTATGAGGTTAAGTGGTGGAAGGTCTAAGAGACACTCCATGGCTGCTGTTGGGGCCTGTTTTAATTGCTTCTGTTACAGCTAAGCAAGCCTCTGTACCTTGGCCAGCTCTGTAATAGCAGTTCTTTGTCGCATTTTTGTCCATCATACCAGTAATGCGTATGTTATCATAGGCTTTACCACCATGGTATATAACCAATAATCCATGTTTGGTTTAAGGCCCCATGTTTTCCCATGAGTGCGTCTGATTAACATAAGAGTCATCTCCACTTTCTTTCTTATTTTCTAAAGATGTTGGTTCCAGGTAAGTTTAGAGTCTTGGATGACACCCAAATATTTTACCTCACACACCAAGGCCGTAGCCAGTGGGGGGTCAGGTCAGAATCCCCCGAAATTTTACAAAAAAGAAATAGTAAATACAAAGAACTACTACTGTAGTAAATATTGGTAATGTTAGGTCTTGAGGGGAAAACAAAACATTGAGTAAACTATCTTACCGATTTAATTCTAAGTATCTGTCCCATTCAGTAAAAACGCGCGGACAGCGATGTTCAGTTTTAGTTCGAAGTATCGTAGGTTGAAGAAAGGGTCAGGTTTTATAATCTGAGTTCATTATCTTTAGTATTATACAGGTGACCCAAGGAAAAGGTCGCACCCCTATTTGTAAATCTCCTGGTATATTTTGCGAAAGACGCTCAAAAACGTAAGTTTTAATTTCCAGGGGACGTCACTTCATCTGTAGCCGTACAATACAGGGTGGTCCAAAAAAAATTGCGTTATACATTAGATTTTTAAATGGAAACCTCCATCTTTTTTTTATTATTTTTAGATTCTCCGTAAAGTTTTTAGTAACTTTTGTTAATAAAGTTTATAACTATCTTCATTGGTTGTGAAGCTATTTGAGTTCATAATAAAATTCTAGAAATAGTGATAGTAAGGAAATATATACTAAAAATAATAATCAAATGGTTCCCATAGTAACAAGACTTTAAATTTGAAAACAACTCTCCGAGTATACAAAAAACAAAAAGCAACCTACAGTCATGCGCAAATTAAAGGTAAAGTAAACATTAATTTTCTATAAAGAATTAGGTCAATGTGGCAATAAGTGCTAAAAGTGGTGTCCATTTACCTCCATGCAATAATAAGGATTTTGTTCGAATCTATTTCTCACATTTTCAAGCATGAATGAAGTTATTTGTTAACGTTCAGCCGTAATCCGCTCCCGAAGATCAAGAATCCTTCGTCAAACTTTTTCAAATACCCCCAAAGAATCAAGGACTTAAGCCCGGGAATCTTGGCGGCCACTCAATGGTCCTTGCCCGATCGACTGATTAAAATGGGTATTCAAAAACTGTCGTACTGAAGCCACAAAGTGCGGTGGTGTACCATCTTGGGAAATTGTATAATTTTCATTAAATTAACGTCATTTTTTAATTTTCGGTAATTTATGCTCTATTGTATTTTCTAACATTGGTACGTCTTCCGTCAATTTCTAGGGAAAGAAACTTCTACAATATAATTTACGAAAATGCCGCCCTCAATTTATTTTTTTCAGGATATTGCGGGTGTACCTCTCGAAACAAATATGGATTCAAGTCACTCCAATATTGACAATTACGTTATTTAACCCTTATATAGCGTCACTCATCCTAGACACAAATATTAAGTAACAGATTTGTATTTTGATTAAAAGTTGGGACAGTAATTCGCAAAACTCCAATCTTATAAAATCGTCTTATTAGGCTCATGGACAAATTTTATCTTGCGGTGAAATTGTTGTCTTTCAAAATTCTCTCTACTGTTGAGCGTGTAAATTCGAAGAAGTACCAGTCCACGAGGGCTTTGGGTTTTCAAGTGCTACGTGTTCCAACACTGGTATTTCTGCGACTTCATTTTTAAATGGTCATTTTTTTAATGGCGATTACGGCGAATATTATACACAGATCCATTTCTTCAAATTTTCTTTTAATTAACCCATATATCGTTAATATTTTTGTCTGGATGTAACCATTAAACAACTGGGTAGTAGCTCTTGTACTGCATACTGCTTCCATTTTGGTAATAAGTTTAATATTTTACCCCTTCTAAAACTCAATAAATCATTGTTAATTTTATTACAACTAGTTAAGTTAACAATTTAAAATCAAAGACAAAGTTTTCCTATATAATGACATGACTGATGCTAAATGTTTTGAATAAACTTTTTTAAAAGTTACTAAAAATACAGAGAATCTAAAAAATTTAAAAAATGGGGTTTCATTTAAAAAATTAATACCCGGTTGCAGAAAGCGTGATTAGTACTTTGAATGTTTAACGAAATGTCAGATTTTGACAGGTTACCTACTAAAACCATTAAAAACATTGACATAACGGTTTTGTTAAACATTCTAAACCTTGATTAACTTTTGTGCAACCCGGGGTGTAGAGAAAAGACGTCCCCCTGAAATCAAAATTGACTGTCCTAGCATTTTCCCCAAAATATGGAGAGTCCAAATGGGGTCCGATCTTTTCGTTGGGCCACCCTGTATGTAGTACCCCTAAAAGATCACCCGATTTTGCGGAGTCATACCCCTGACACAAAGGCTAACCCCCCAACAATTATTCCTCGCTACGGCTTTGTCACACACAATCTTGATTGTTTCACCTCGTAGGGTCAGGTGTACTAAGCCCTCTAGATTTCTCCTTTTGGTGATGGCAACTATGGCCGATTTAGAAGGGTTTGTGTTTAGTCCCCCCTTTCTCGTCCACCTAGTAACTGCGTTTAGGGCATGTTGCATTTTATCCCTATCAGTGTTGGTAAATTGTCCTTGGGCCATAATAACGAGGTCGTCTGCGTCTGATATCTTAAAATAAGACCCAATACTGTCCATAATTCTGTTTCACTCTTTTTGACTTAGTTAATTTTTTACTGATCTGTCTATATTAATTAAAAAAACTCTTTAAATTAATAAAAAAAGAAAACTCAATAATACAGATAGATCAGTAAAAAACTTGCCCAGTCAAAAAAGAATGAAGAAAAGTTGTTTACCGAACTCATCGTCATATGAACTTGGCCCTTATGATCCAAATAAAAATAATTTTACTATTATGTCATTTTTTCGTTATTGTAATTCTTCCCCCATAGCGGGAGAAATAATTAAATAGAATAAAATGTAATTACCGTACTTTCATTACGTTACATTCCGTACATTACGTTACCGGATGTTCTCTCATTTAACCATTATCAGTACCGAAATCGCATCATCTCCCGAAATAAAAACCGTTTCAAGTGCGCGTAATTAAAAATTGAAAGTACCTATCTATAAGACCAAAATATCTCTGTCGTCGCCATCATCGGATATTTAATACTTTACTTTCACTCGAAGTCAGTACTCGTAAATTTAATACACATAAAAAACACGGAACGGTACCATTCGGCAAGGTGCCTGTATCCGGTACCGCCTACATTTTTGGTTATAAATACTGCATATAACACGCCCTAATTAATTATTTTTTTCACATGATATTTTTTTTAAATGCAGTTTTTTATTGTTTTTTTTGCTAATTGACTATCTGAACTAAGCCTACTTTACCGTGGGCTTGAAACGTCGTTTTTCAGTTGAATTAATTAACAATAACCTGCTCGTATTTACATTCTTCCTTTAAGCCAGGGGTCTCCAAACTACGGCCCGAGGGCCACATCCGGCCCGCGGACAGATTTTGTCCGGCCCGCGGAGAGCTAGCATACTTGAAAACTCCTTTTAGAGAACAAATAATTTTTATAGCAAATTAAATTTAGTTTACTGAAGTATTCTAATTTTATGTTAAATAATTATTAATATGACATCTACATTGATATGGTCATGGGCTAACTCCGCTAACTCATAACATTCTTGTAGGCTTATTGTTATTGTTTTTGTGATAAGTTGGATAAAGAAACACAGAATTGTAATGAGTAAAGACATGTATAATATGCAGAAAATTTAACTTCAGTATATAATAACTAACAAATTATTGAAATGAATCCAACTAACTTTTTATACATTTTAAATAATCACATAACTTATAACAAACATAATGACATATGAAATACTAATGAGATTTATGTAATTGAGATTTTCCACTGACAATAGTTTGTAGTTGTGGACTAATTTTACTTGTACCAATTATTAAAAGAGATTTAAGATGCTCATCAGTTAATTTCGATCTGTAAACATTTTTTGTGTACTCATTTTGGAGAAGGTTTTCTCACACAAATAAGTAGTACCAAAAACAGAAAACAGACCACGAGCAAATTTATGCAAATTATCAAATTGTGTCAGTGGAAGACTCTTATAAAATTCCAACAAAGATGAGTTTTGATATTTGTTCTTAATTATACCACTGCATTGTAGATCAATCATTTCCATTTGAAGTTCCGGGGCTAGGGTTTCAATGTCAGTATCAAAAGGATTCTGAAAAATCTTAATTTGATTCGTAATGGCATCAAAGTCCGAGAAACGAGTATCAAAATTTATCTTCAAAGCACTCAAAGTTTCGATTGCAAAATCGATAGGAATCTCAGTCTCAGTAGTGTTGCTGAATATTTCACATGTTTTAAAATGTGAAAAACATTTACTTCGTAGTTTGATTGAAACAGTTTCTAAAGAAGTGGAAAAAATGTCTAAATATAAAGATCTTGAGATAGAAATTTCTCGCATGTGGGGTACGCGAACAAAAATCATCCCTATTGTGGTTGAAGCCTTAGGAACAGTCAAGGTAGGATTCCAAGAAAAGGTCGAAAACCTCCCTGAAAAAAACAGCCCTGCCAGATCCAAAAAATTTCCCTCCTCGGTACCGCCCATATACTCCGTAAAGTGCTATCTATAGAATAATAAGAACCACCAAAGTATAGTTTTAAGCCCTAGGATTTAGGTAAAAACTCGGCTTAAAAAAAAATAAATATCCGACCTCAAGATAAATAAAGATCCCCGCGCCTCGCCCGACGCAGGAACCCGGGTTGTGAGGTGAAAATAACCCACAGCCTAGTAAGGTCGTGTGACAAGGCAATAATAATAATAATAATAATAACGAAGTGAACAAAACTGGATACGGGACATTTCTTACATTTGAATCTAAGGATTGTAATTTTTAAATCGAACCTTATCAAATAATAAATTTCATATTTTAAATACAGTAATCTTTTTCAGACTATGGCCCTCCTTAACTTTTTACAACCAATTAAGTTTTTGCAAAATATCACTTGGTTTGTCATCCCGATTTGCTAGACATTAGACTATTATGTGTTGCACAACCGAAAGATAAACAGCCTGCTTTATTATTTTGACAAATACTATAAAAAACAAGTATAGAAGTGACTATTACATAACGCATGCTTTCTAGATACCCCACTGCAAGACTGTAAAGATGGAATTGTGATTAGCAGCATTCGTTTGATTCTGTAAGTAAAATTTCCAGTTACATTTGAACCTCCCTCAAAAATTAACTTATAGTTTCAAAATGCATTTCAATAGGAATATTAAAAGTGATCCTTTATATAACAACGGAAATTTCGTATGTATCATCGCAAACCACCCAAAGTTCACCGGAGCTGATTACTACCTTACTTTGACCTCATTTTCATACTATTTCAGTTTGTTTTCATTATTAGTTATATTTGATATTTAGTAATTTTAAGCAACTGATGAATCAGATATTACATAAAAAATGATAATTAATATGTTTCTAGTATTTTGTAACTTTTTATTATAATTAATCCCCAAGGCCTTGTTTTTCCAAAATGATAAAATATAATACGTAATAAAACTTACCTACAAAAGAAAAAGCGCCAAATTTTAATAAATTTTAAAGTTTTGACATTATTACAAAGTGTATACCATATAACGACCAAAATCTGAAATTTTTATTTACAAAAGTAAAAAAATGATGGCCGTGGTCATTAAGAAAAATTTAATAAATAAATTAAAACCACTGACAAAAATTATTAATCAAAGACATACTCATGTTTGTTGTCGCAAAGAAAGTTTGGCCAGGCAAAACAAATTGTCATTTAATCTATCTTGTAGCGTTACTTTCTAGAATAACTTTAATATTTATAAACACATAACATTTACAGGGTTTTTGAATAATTTTAGAAGGTAATTCCGTATATAAAAATATTAAAAAATTTATTATGTAGGTCTGAAAATGCATAGGATCTAAGATAAAATAAATAGGGTTTTTTGTAATTCTCGTAAATACCTGAAGTTGCTTTTTTTAAAATTTGTCAGTAAGATACCTTATTGAAAATAATTGTGAAAAAAAAATGTAATGACTTTTTTTGCAATTTTTATATTTTTTTTTAATTAAGCAACTTTAAAATACGGTAATTGTTTAAAATCGTGGCCCCACTTTTTTGGTATGTAAAATTAACATGACTAGTTATTTTAAGTTGTCAAATATTTTTATTTTTAAAGTTCATCAACAATAAAATAATTTAAAAAATTTAAAAAACGTCAATTTTTTGATTAAATAAAAATCTTTGAAAAAATATTTCATAAATCCAAAAATTAATATTTTTACACTTAAAATATAAAACAAATCACTAGAAATTTCCAAACCCAAATGGTGCAATTTATTGACGAAAAACCTAAAAAGTACTCATTTTTTATTTTAATTTTAAAATAAAATCAACAACGAATTATTTTTTAAATTTTTCCTAAAAGATTCGTAAAACCGCCGTAAAAAAGAACTAAAAAAACAGGTACATATTCTCTTTTTTGTCTCTTAATATTTTTTCCTATCTGGCTTCTGAACCACTTTATATGATAATAAAAAAGTAACTTTAATTGCAAATTAAAATTAACTTTTTTAAAGTTTTTTTAAATCTTTTTAATGAGGCCCAAAGACTTGCAATGAAGTGGTATTAATTTTTTTTCTCGAAAACGAAGTAAGACAAAAAAAAACCATTAATAGACAAAAAAGTTGAGTTTAGTTGTTTAATTTAAAAAAATAGAAAAAAGGCAAAAATATTAGTGGCGTACATTTTCTTCGCATTTATTTTCAATAAGGTGTCCCCCGAGACGTCCCTGGACTTAATAATTTTAATTTAATTAGATCTAAAGTAGGTTTTTATTAATAGGAA
Source organism: Listronotus oregonensis (assembly GCA_019359885.1). Classification (NCBI taxonomy): domain Eukaryota; kingdom Metazoa; phylum Arthropoda; class Insecta; order Coleoptera; family Curculionidae; genus Listronotus; species Listronotus oregonensis. The sequence goes on along the minus strand of JAHBCN010010985.1, from coordinate 10,129 downwards.
TAACACTGACAAATTTTAAGAAAATCGGCTACAGGCTATTTAAAATAATTACAAAAAAAACGTATTTAAAAAAAAACACCCTGTATCGTAGAAACTATGTATTTTCGGACCCATATTTATAAAAACTTTTTTATATATTTTTCAATGAGGAATTACCTTCTGAAATTTTACCTAAAACTAAGATTTAATCGGTTTTCACAAATTTTAACTTCTACCCCAATTTTTTACATTCCATTTTACATTTTTTTAAGTTTGATACCATAACGTGACAAAAGCGTCAAATAGTTTTCAAGTCATCCGAAATGCACCACTGATTTCCCAAGAACTTTTTTTAAATATCTCAATAACAAAAGAAATTATTATAGTTGCATTATTATTATTAAAAAAATCGGCTAACCACAAAACACCACAAAATAAACAATATACTTACCTCTGTCCCTATTATCATTCCCCTCCAAATCTTGCAAACTGTTATCACCAGCCAACCAATCTGTTTCTTCGGCAGGACTACTGCCTTGGTTAACAGGATCTCTAAACTGAACTAAATCACTGGGAAATATAACTCTAGGTCTTCTAGATGACCACGCTGTTTGATAGCGAGCGGAAGGATCAAAGTATGGTTCCCGAATCGGTTCCCTGTGGGACGGGTCGCCTCTCAGGTGTTGAAATCCTGAGGGAGGAGAATCATATGGTCCTGTAAGTCCTCTAAGTCTTCTCGGGTATCGATACGTCGATATTTCGTTATGTCGCGCTCTCGGAGAATTGTCGTTGCTGGGTATTTCCTGAGAAGGAAAAAATTAGCACTTTTTACTCCACTGTAGCTATTTGAATCATATCCCTCTGCTGAAACTACACTGGTTTCGTATTCCGACCGATATCTCTCACCTGGAAAACTAACAGGATTTCTAGGGTTTTCTTGATAAGGACTCAATGGATAAAAATTATCGTCATAATTATAGCTCTTTCTCATTTGGTGTCTAGGATTTTCAGGGCTAGGACCCCTTTTAACTGAAGAAAACCTGTGCACGTTTGTCTTTTTATTTTCAATTTTAAAATCAGGAGGTAAAATTTCACCAATATGCTCTTTATCACTTGTTTCCAAAGATGTATCATCTCTTCGAGATAAAGTTACGTCTAGACTATCTTCAACAGTCTTAAATTTATTAGATCTTAAAATCCGATTACCCTTTTCCCCCAAATTTTGAAGTTTGGAAATTCCATTTCTTTTATTATAATTTCCATTGCCTCCATTTCCGTTGTATCCATTGTCACCTTCCAAAGGTAAGACGTCAATACCCTGAGGAGGTTCTATACCTTCATATCTATTTTCTTCAGTATAATTATGGTTATTTATAGTGTTTTGTCCATTTTTTAGTGAAGGATTATAGTTTTGACCTTTAGTATTACCATCATTTAAGTTATTTCCATTAAGTATTGCACCTCCATGAAAATTTGTTGATAAATAATTAATACCTGCTCCACTGCCTTGAACATCAATATCTAAAATGGGACTTGTCTGTTTTTCAATGATATATTTATTAGCTACTACAGGTGGTGGAGAAAAATTATCTTTAATGGAATGATCTTTAGAACCACTATTTCCATTTAAATGCAATGGTTCGACATTTAAGTCATTTACATTATGGTTATTTTTGTTATTAGGTGCCCTATATCCATTTTCTTTATTGTTTTTAATAGTACCATATCCGTTTCCATTAGATGGTGGATTTAAGTCATCAACACTGCTATATCCACTAGATCCATCTCCACCCTTATCTTTATAAGCAGCTTGCCCATTTTGATTACTGTATCCATTTTCATTATTATATTTTATAGTACCATACCCATTTCCGTTGGTGGGAGGTGAATACAAATTATCCTCAATTTCATGGTTAGTAGAACTTTGTCCTCCACCAGCACTTTCATAAAAATCATGTCCATTTGTCTTTCCATTGTTGTTGTTGGAAGGCAAATTTAAAGTATCTCCGTTGCTCTGACCATTTAAATTTTGTCCATTATATCCATTTGCATTTACAGGCGGTGGAGAATAGTGTGCGCCGTTTTCGTTTTGTGTTTTTATCGTTCCATATCCGTTTCCATTATTGGTTGGAGGTGACAAATCTAAAGCACCTTCATTCCCATGGCATTATTGTTTTGTTTTATGTATGCAATTTCCACACTTTTTGGTCCCTTTAAATCTTCATAGATATTTTTTTCATTTTTTATAGTATCATGTATATTTGCAAATCCGTTTAGTCCATTTCCATTATTATTACCGTTAGAAACACTTTTATGACCATTTTCATTATTTCCGTATGTTATATCTACGTTTTCATTTCCATTGGAAGGTCCATAGCCATAATCATTGTCACTAGGTGATACTCCATATTCATTGGAAATACCCTTACCATTATCACTACCAACAGCTGGTACTCCGTATTCATTATTTATTCCGTTTCCATTTGAATCTCCATATCCATTATCAATAACGCCAGACGGTACTCCATACCCATTTCCAATCCCATTACTATTTTGGTCTCCATATTGACCGTCATTTTGTTGATACTTATCTCCACCATGCAGCAATAAGTCTATTTCTTCTTTGGATAGTAACTTGAATGTGTCGACATAATCTTCTTTGGATATACGCCCAGAATTTTGGATATCTTCGTAAGAAGGCTTTCCATGAATTGCATGTTGCAGTTGTGTCAAAAGCGGGCGAACAAAATCATTCTCCAAAGTTTTTTCATGTGAAGACTTTTCTGGCTTTTCCAAAAATTCATCTATACCATAATAAATTCTTTTGGTAGATTCGTTTTTAGCAAGTTGATCTTTTTGGATGTTTTGTAGAGTGGTGTACAATTTTTTCAAATGTCTTCTTTGGATATTGTAGAGTTCGTTTCATTTGCAACTTTCTCGGTATTTATTTTAAAAACATTTTTTGGTATAAATTGCAAGAGAGTACTGGTAGATTTTTCATATGGGGGATCAGCAGCTTGAATGAGAAAAATACTCAAAACTAATGCCAGTACACACGAATGGATTTTGTTCATATTGGTAAAATCCCATTTATTTTTGACAGTGTTTTTTGTAATAATAATATTTGCAATTAAAAGTGAGTTTTGTAAATTCTAAAAAAGGTACTTAATCAGTTTTTTCTAGCTGTTTCTTTGTAGGTAGCTTGTACAAAATTTCTTTGTATCATTTACCAAAGTGACTGTTCAAAGAAACATTAGTAATATTACTTGAAAATTTCACTTTTAGGTAAATTTTCTGCGGAAAAAATATGCTGAATGTTTGAGACTAAAAGCGGTTTCTTCATAAATTCTCTGCTTCCTAATTCTTTTTAGTGTTCATAGTACTTACTATCTGCTTTTTTACTAATATTAACTATATTTCTTAATTTCCTTGTGGTGCCTAACACAGATAGAACAATATTCACTCTTAATTTTTCTATAGTTCAGCACAGACACCAAAAAAACTATTTCCCATCATTACTAAACAACTTCCTAGCTTGAAAGCGTACAACAAATAATATTTCTGCTGTTTTTTTTAGTGACCGCGCGTACTACCGAAACAATTGACTGTCCAAGGGTACTACTATAGGCCCTTCTTCTTTAAAGAAAAAAAAAGAAGAATAACAATCGAATGACGGTTTGCGGCGCGCCAAAGTAACCGTGGCCGACTAGATGGAACCGAACGCGTGAGCGAAGAGAGTTCTTAACTTTCTCGCTTGGCAAGGTACCACCGAGAGGGTACGACCGAGGAGCGTAAGACCACTTTCACTCTTGCTGCTTCTTTTGCATGGACGAATAAACAATTAAATGTCAAAGGATAAGTAAAAATATCGCATGCTCGTTTTATTATGTATATTTATTTAGTGGTACTTATAGCTTCGTTTTTATTATTTTTTTCAAATTATTTTAAAGATATGGCAAAATTGATTTTAAATTAGAAACATTTAACAAAACATAAACAAACTGTAGTCTAGCTAAGAAATGAGTTTTCTCCAAAAAATAGTTGGAAGGGTATAAAAAATATGAGCGTGTGTTATGTTGATTTTTTTCTGCAAAAAAAAATTGAAATTGTTATTAACAGAAAACAACCGGGCAGGGAACTAAAGCGGGCGTGTACCAAGGAAGTTTAAAGGTGTATGGAAGCCCAATGCTATGGCCCATTCGATCAAAAAATGTCCAGCCCAGTATGAAAATAACTGTCAGAGTTGGCCCCCGTTGCCATGATTCTAAGCGCAATAACAAAATTCCACGAAATAATTTAACGTGTTTCCTACTTACACACTGATAAATCAGTGTGTAGTTAGGCAACACATTATACTTTTATGAGAGCCGGAATACCGTTTTTGGTGTTATTTTGCTTTGTGTGATTATATTTAGTGGTTGCACAAGTTTTTTGGATTAATAAAAACCTTTGCAAATCCAAGGGTAACATACCCGGCATTTTTTACTTTAGGTAAGTATTTCTTATATTTAAATTAGGTGCTATTTATGAGACGTAACGTTAGGTAACCAAATAAATAATAATATATCAATTATGAATAATAGAAAATGAAAATTTCATAGGAAGCAGTGAGAAAAGTAAGGCAATCTTAACTATCTTTTAGATGATTTCCACAATGTTTGTGTATTTCTGTAGATTATTAAAAAGTAATAAGGTTTACATTTAGGAACTTTTATTTCATTTAATAATTTAGTACATTCTTTTAAAGGATCAAAATTATTAATTACTGGGCAGACCAGGCAAATTTTAATATATACAGGTCCCTCTAATTGAATGAAAGAAAGTACAATTTTATGTTAAAGTTCCTTTTTGCTTTTTCTGTATTTGTTTAAAAAGAAATTAGATTTTTGGTTTCTTAATCTTACATTATCAACTTTTTAAGCTCGACATACTGTAGACACATAATATTTAACGGATACTGTTACAATGGATATCTAGGTACCAAAGGTTGCTAAAAAATTTTAACCACTGTTATTTTGTCTCATGAATGTTTGGTATTAGTAAAAAGTATATGCCTAAAAAGCAGTTATAAAAATTTTAGTTTTTTAATGTACAACCAGAATCTTAGGATTAGATTTAACTCATTTATACTATCTTGCCCTTCTTTTATCACAAAATTAGTGATAAGTACATGAAACTATCATACAATGTTTGAAATTTATTTTAAAAATTCGTGTTTTTATTTATTTACAAAGATTTTTGGTAAAAATACAAAACTCCCATAAAAATCGACCATTTAAATAAAAGGCTGTAAAGTGGCGCCATCTATTCTATCCATACTATATCAGATGATATAAAATCCAATATTACACAATAATTTTAAATATTATATAGTAGTATCGTTTAATAACCAAAATTTTGTGCAAAAAAAAACAGTGAATGTTGAAATTTGACATATGATGATGTCAACTTTATAGATAGTAACAAAGAATAATGGAAGTCCGGCCCTGACCTACTATTCATTGCGCAAACTCTGCGGGGCCAATCCCCCTATTCCCGCTGCCCTGCACGCCTGGACAATTTTGTTCTACAGTATTGGGCTTCCATACACCTTTAAACTTCCTTGGCGTGTACAGGGTCTTTGATTATATTTACGTGGCTTCTGGGGCCTTTATTTTTAAAGACAGTAAAAAATGTTTTATATAAAAATTGTAGGAATTTTTTCATTTTATCTTTTGAAATTATTAGTAAAAATATCGCAATAAAAAAATGGAAAAATATAGGCAAATTCAACTTTTTTAAATAAAGTACCCTGTATATTATGCGCTACAACGAAAGATCTTTTTTTCTGATTTCAAATATATATACATTGATGATATTTGGATGAACCATTTTTGAGATATTTTAGGTTAAAATATTAATAAATTACAAAAAAGTTTCATATTAGTATCAAGAAAGCCATGGAAACAATAGAATTGTTATGTTGCTGAATTTGGTGAGGGTTTTCTCCGGACCCATAATGATTATTTTTGTAATTAAACATTCCTGCTAAAGTGAAGGAAGACTTGTCGGTGAATAGAATTTTATTTAAAAACTTTGGATCCCGCTGCATAAACCTAGCTATTTCCAATGCATACTTAGGTCGGTCCTGAATGTTTTGTTCAGGAAGGCTCTGAACGGACATAAATTTATAAGGATAAAATTTGTAAAATTTTAAGGTTAAATAAATTTCATAATCTGTTTTATTAAGTTCAGATGCAGCATCCGAGATTGATATATCAGGATTTTCTAAAATTATTAAAAGTATTTAGTGCAAGTCCAATAGAAAAAGTATAATAATTATCCTGAAAAAACGAGGATATCCAAAACCTTGTTTTCATGTCGTGCTGCAGTCCTTTTCTTCATTTAAAAGCTTTTTTGTTCAATGAACTTTCTTACTATGTATTTAATAGTATCTATAGATGGTACCCGTTGTTAAGGATATAATAAGGAATATTACCTTTGCACTGTCGTCACATTATTATTGTTACCATAAAAAGGGGGGATAATAGAGATTATTTGTTCTTCTGGATAGCCCATCGACAAAAAAGCAATACAAACTACTTTTAATAGTTAAAATGATAAATTTTAACTTTTTACAATATCAATACGTCAAATTTATTAAAACAATTTTATTGTTTTCATAGCTTTCTTGGTACTAATATGATTTTTTTTCAATTTATTTATATTTTAGGCTTAAATATCTCAAAAATGGTTCATCCAAATATCATCAATGTATATATATTTGAAATCAGAAAAAAAGATTTTTATTGTAACGCATAATATACAGAGTGTTCCATTTAAAAAAGTTGAAGTTGCCTATATTTTTCTATTTTATTGCGATATTTTTTTACTGATAATTTCAAAAGATAATATGGAAAAAAACCTACAACTTTTATATAAAACCTTTTTTTCTGTCTTTAAAAATAAAGGCTCCAGAAGCCACGTAAATATAATCAAAGACCCTGTACAGTGAAATGAGGAATTCACAATTCTTTATTCCACTAGGAACTCACAGTACTGTATTTTAAACAGAAATATGTGCTTTACTGCACTGTGCAGAAGAATATAACAGGAGGGCTTATAAAAACAAGCGGATCTGCATAATAACAGACAGGCAGGCGACACTAGGGGCACTAGTAAACCTCAGGTGACGTCCAAACTGACATGGGGATGCCAAAAAGAACTGAAAGTCCTGGCAGAACGCAACAGGGTAACTCTCCTATGGGTACCAGGACGTTCAGAAATAGAAGGCAACGAAAAAGTGAATAAGCTAGCGAGGCATGGATCATCCACACCAAACTTTGGACCAGAACCTGCCCTTAGACCAAACCACGAGGGCAAACCAGAGAATGGATCCGAAAAAAACAGGAGGAATACTGGGAAAACCTCAGTAGAGTAAAACATGGGAAAAGCTTTATGAGGGGGCCCATCCAGTTAGCGCGAGTCTACTGTATTTTTAAAAGGACTTTAATTTAAGATATGTAACCTTTTTGTCCTAATGCAATATTTTTCGAGTTATAATCAAAAAACCGATTTTTGAAATTTTTTTTATTTTTTGATTTTTTTCTGCAAATTTTTAGTGATTTGGGATTTAAATTATTAAAATAAATAATTTATTTACAATAAAAAAACTCAAAAACCACATTTTGGACTAAAATATTTTGTCAAAATTACATTTTCATTTATATCTCCTTTATTACTTATCTTATCAAAATTTTTTATAGACAATTTAAAAACTCTATTTGTTTTATGAATTTTTTTTATTTCTTATAGTTTACATAGTCGTAATCCAAACATTCCGTGGTAGCAGATTTTTCACGGTAAATGTACCATGTCGGTTTTTTGGGGTTTTCTCGATTTTTTGCCGTTTGACCCCCAATTTTGGCTTAGATTCATGTTCAGCTGAAAAAAAATACGCCAGAAAATCCCAGTCCGACACCCAGCATACACCACTTTTTTTTTGTGGGCCTGTGTAATTAACTATTTCCTTTTGTACCTCCGTCTTCATTAAAAGCTGGATAATTGTTTGAAAATTCACCCTATAAATTTTTCGCCCCTTGGAGTCCTTTCTATGAGTGTAGCCAATAAGATGACATCATAAAATTATTTAAAATTTGTTTGTATTGTTTATAATGAATTTTCTAAGTTAAGAAAACTTTACGATTTTTTGTACTCATCCCGAAAAGGGCGCGTGGAGCCCTATTTTTACCAACAAATTAAAATAATAAATATTGAAGCTAGAAATCCGGGAGTTGGGAGTTTTATCCGGAAATTTCCTCCTCTTTAAGGGTCTTCCCGCTATCTTGAACCACCAAAAAACAAAATGTTTTTTCTTTCTTTTTTGTTAATAACAATTGCAATTTTTATTTGCAGAAAAAAGTCGACATGCCACATTTCGCAGAATTGCCATCTGCGTCGAATTTTTCGGAGAAAAATCACTTCTTGAGTAGAATACTGTAACATAAAGGAATCTAAGTTACAGGGTTTTTAGTTTAGTTTAATAACTTTTGAATGTTTTGTTTTCACGGGTGAACCAAATTTCTAGTTCGAGGTCAAGCATACACGTTAAATCTCAGAAAGATCAAACTCTTGGAAGCTATGTATGCCTTTTCAAAAAAAAAAAATATTATTGACATCTAATGGACATTAGAAAGTTATAAACATTAAAATTTGAAACTAAAAATGTTAACGTTTGCCCTTTTTAGACTTTATCCCAAAAAATAGTAAAAATTCGCATTACAATATTTGTTTTTTATAAATAATAAAAGAGGCCATCGAGCATTAATACATTTAGCTTCCATAAACACAAAATTTCGATAAGTATATTATTTCTGGGGTCAAAATGTAATGTGACAGTCTTCAAAATAAAAGTACTTATTTTTAAATACTTTAAATACATTAAGGAATATGCCTTCTAAGAGTATGCTAAGCGCAAGCGCGTCCGCCATGTTAAAAATTCGGCAATATGAAAGTTTGTGGCACTTTTTATGAATATGACTGGGTAACAAGCATTATCACCTGTAATATCAGTACAATTAAATAAAAAATCAACTAATGATGTTTCATTTGAGTATCTTACCGTAGAAGCCCAGAACTGTGTTCAGTTACGACGATGGTTCAAGTGCCATGGTCGTCCTCAAGGAGGAAATTAAGTCGAACTAGTTAAGAGGTTAGGATAATAATAATTTGGTTGTCAAGTAGAACTGTATTCTACTTGTCATGGTAATAAGTAAAAGTAATTACAAAAAAAAATTCTTATTCCTATGTTTTTGGCGAGTTTCTAGTGACTTTTTTCTACGATAAAATTTATTATTTGAGGTTATGGCGTGAGCCTTTTTACACAACTGATGGGGTCTAAATATTTGGTTGTTGGAATACATTTTCCTTCAAAATAAATGGAAAAAAATGTGTCTGTATTAACATTATCAATTCCTTGGAATCAGCCATCACCTCGTCCACACCGCTTCACCCTCAAATTGCATTTAGCACATTCGGACAAATTTTAAAGTGCTTTCGCTTACTTATTTTAATAAGTTTTCGGCGATATTTAAAACAAGGTTTTGAAAAACAATAACATCATATATTTTAATTAAAATATTTGTAATATTATTTTATTATGTATACACAATTATTTAAATTGAACAGTTTATAATAAATTAATTATTAATACCTGTTTTATTGCTATTTTTTTATAAACATATGCACTGCTCATAAATTTGTAAATAAAATGCCTATATTATGCTTAGTCTTACAAATTTTATTTTTATATAATTTTATAATATTCACTTGAAATAACGCAATTGATAGACATCCCATTAGTGCTTTTTATTTCACGCTTCTACGAAATAAATATTACTAAAAAGAGAAATTGAAAAAATCACATCGAAGAGATTATTTAAACAAATTAGCAATAACTTAATAAGTTTTGTAACCTTTAATCTTTAGAAATTCGCATTCGGAATAATTAATGTCAATAAATATGCTTGACGCATAGTATCATGTAATAAAAGTAAAGAAAAGAAGCGGAGGAGTTAATTAAAATATACAAGGTGATGCAAAAGTTTTTGGCTCTCAGGTTTCTAGAAGAACCACAAACAAGGTCGTGAAAGAATACACTAACCACAAAATT
>JAHBCN010010984.1:0-30253 GCA_019359885.1 Listronotus oregonensis | reverse complement strand
AGAAAAAAGCTGTTTGACCTCCTCCGGATTTTTTATACAGTTTCAATTTTTATGAAAATTTGGAATTAAGTTGCTTTCACCTTCTAGGTCAAAGTTTATATATGCTTAGAGTGTGCTTTTTATTTTTGGGGGGTAAAAACCACCCCTTATTCTAAAAAATTAAAAAACAACAGAAATAGACCCTTTGTAAATTAAAATCATAGCTAAATATGTAAAATGAATCTATTTTTATGTTGTGAGTTATATCTAACATTATATTTTAACGTTTTAACCCTTAAAAATTACCCTTAATAACGAAATTCCAAAAAAATATATTTTTTCATTTTAAAATTATTTAATAACGCTTTTCTTGTAGGGAAAAAATATTTTAACAGTTTACGGTATAATAAATGTTTAACTACCATAAATCAACCTTTAAATTACCACCCCTTATGAGATTTACAAACATAGCTCCTTTAGTTTTAATAATAGAAAGTTTGTTCAAAAATAATTTTGTAGGGTTTTTTAAGAGCTACAAGGCTATGTAAATTAAATCTTTTTTAATCCCTTAGTTTTAAAATGGGATGAGTTTAAAGGTCTAGAATAAGGTGGTGCTCGCTCGTAAATAGAGGCTTTAAACGGCCATATCTGACCAAATATTTATTGTACAGAAAAACATAAGAAACACAAAGCCTTTGTTATGAACAAAGCTATAATTTGGTATTTCAGATTTTTTTTGTATCTCCAGTATTGTTGGAGTTATTTTGAAGAAAATGGCTATTTTTACGAAATTGCGAAAAATCGTTTTTCACTTTTAGCTCCAATTTTTCTAAAATTAAGCATTTTTATTTGGTTAAACTTCTGGAATGTTTTAGTTTGTTTTATTTGGGTTCTTCGCCTTTTTATTTTTTTGGAAAATGGGACCCTCTTGGCCGGGTCCCGGGTATGCGGGCTGACCCTGTCCAACCCTATGGACCCTATGAATTCAGATCGCCTGCAACAAAAAAAGAAGGAAACCCCCCAAAAACCCCAAAAAAAATCACAAATAATAATCTACGTTTCGGTGGCAAGTCGGCCACCGTTATCAATATGATAGTCCAATAACCTATTGTCACTTATGACAAAACGTCATTAAAAGTTCAAAAGCAATCAGAATTTCCTAAGTTTTCAGACATAAAATTTCTTAAAATTTAGTTTCATTTTTTGTTTTAGTTTTCAATCTTGATAACGGTGAAACGTAGATTATTATTTGTGATTTTTTGGGTTTTTTGGGGGTTTTCCCCTCTTTTTTTCAGGCGATCTGAATTCATAGGGTCCAAGGCTGGACAGGGTCAGCCGCCCCGGGCCCGACCAAAGGGTCCCATTTTCCAAAAAAGTAAAAACATAAAAAAAAACAAACTAAAACATGGATCAGCCACAAAACTATAGAACATATTTACTTCTGGAATGTACTAATAATACATAAATATAAAGAATTGCAGAAAAGTACAGATCTATTTTAATTAAGATGGGAATTAGGGGGTTGTTTTTAATGATCTTTTTGTAGAAAAAAGTAGGGACCGACCTTATTTTTATCATAAGTCGCTCAATTTCCATGCGAATTTTTTTTTTGTTTTTAGAAGAAAGGTCTTATTATATACTTTAAAAATACTCTATATGTTTTCCTTGAAAAATGCAAACTTTTCCCCCTATTTGACTTTGAATCTTTCAAATTTAACATTTGAGAACAAAGCTAACCATTAACGCCGTAGCTCGGTCTGTCTTGGGTTGTAGAGAAATTATAAAAAAACATTTTTTTCTAGTTTTTTTTTTGATGAAATGCATATTTTTAGAGTTATTCGTAAAAACCTCATTAAAAACTTCGTCGAAAAACTTTTACTTTCAATCGCGAATAAGTCAAAAAATATTAGTTTTACCAAAAAAATGTATAGAACATTTTTACTTAAAATTAATTTCTTTATCGATTTCTGTAGTTAAAATGTAATAAAAAATTTCCACACCTCGGCATGATATAAACTTTGATCCTTGGGCTATTCCCTATCATCTGTGAAAATTTCAGGTAAATCCATGCAGGACAAAAACAATCCTAGCCAAAATGCCTCATCTCCTGTGCTATTAGTACATAAAATAGTTTTTTTATGCCATACTATCTTTACCAAAATCCACAGAGAAAAAAGTTAAAGAACAAAGTCTAAAGAGAAACATTAAAAATTAAATTAGAAAATAAACTATGAGAGTAGCCAATTTAAAACAAAATCATATCCCGGTTACTACAAATCCTATAGAATTTTACCAAAAAGTGTTAAAAAAAAAATAAAAATATTATTTTTTTTTCTGTGAAACGTTACTTAATTTACGTGGAAAAAAAGTTATGGGTAAAAAAAAGGTTTTTTGGTTATTTTGCTTCGTTTGCTTTTTTAATATAGGTTTGTCTTTTTTCCTAGATATGTAACGTTTCGATAAGAAATTTAATTTTGTACAACTCTTTTATTACATATATGTACAAAAATTGATAAAGGTTGGGTTAAAATTAAAAAACAGAAAAGTGGGCAAACTCACCCTTATCTGAAAAATGCACCACCTAAAATGGTTAAACTCCGTGGTTTTTTCTCTTTAGGATCAATTGAACGTATAAAACAATAAAACTCCTTTACCCTCATAGTTCCTTTCACTTCTTTTTTTTGACATAGTTAATAGCCTAATTGCTACGTTTAATTTTCTGCAAAAAAAGTTATGGTTGAATTTTTAAAATTGCCAAACAAATTTAGACACCAAAAAAAATAAAAATATAGATTTTTTACCTTAGAATTTGTTTGCAAAATGTTCATATATTCTTATTTCTAACATTTAATTTTTTTGTAAATTTTTCTTGTTTATAATTTGGTTTTTTAGGAACACACAGGTTAAATTAAAATTAAACCAATCGTATTCTCTATTTTAATTACAAATAAAATATTGAAAAATGTTATCTATTTCTAGCTAAAATCATTTATTTTTTAACTTCGTTTAAAATTTCTCCATACTGACCTAGTTTCTTTAAAGGGCTCATTCAAACCGATTTGACAATATAAATAGATAACAGAAATGTGCATGCAACCAGGCACGTCCGTCGTTTATTTGTGTAACTTGGAGAACATTAAGAATTTTACAAGCGTAACAGATTAAAGTGGAAAATATATAGCGCTACATCAGAGTTTCGTACCATATTTTATAAATCGACACAAAAGCGAAATAATTTTAATACAAACTTTTCTTTTGTAAAATCTGTAAGAAGTATTTTTGGCGTATGAAAACTACTTAATATACTCATTGGCAAAAGTCTTGCACCCCCAAATAACTTTATTTTTACGTATACCCTAATGCAGCGGCTATGGCTATTATTTCGAGAGTATTTGCAAATGTGCCAAAAGAAAAACTCTTATCAGTGAACTTTTAATGTGTTTTTATGTCTGGGTATTTTTACCTATAGTAATCATTTAAGACAGTTTACAATATACAAAATAAACGGTTTCAAAAATGCCGAGACGTAAAATTCCATCATATTTCTGATCGCTTGAACATGGTGCAAATAACTGTTAGTCAGACAATACAGCGTTATGAAGAAACCGGCGGTGTGGCTTCTCGACCTAGATTTAGTAGAAGAAGAGTAACTAATGAAAGAGAGGACCGCTATTTTGCACAATTTGCGAGAAGGAATCGCTCAGTTCCGATTTGAGAGTTACAATCTCAGTTCCAACGTACACATCACCGAGTTATATCGAGCCGAACCATTTCAAGAAGGCACTTCAATGCTAAATTAAGGCGTAAAGGACCACTGCGGGTTTCTTTATTAACTATGCAGTACCGACAAAGAAGATTACAATGGGTTAGAAAACAGCAGAACTGGTTATTACCTTAGTAAAGATACGTAGTTTTTACTATGAAAGAAGAATAGAATTATTTAGTAATGGTTATCGGCAAAAAGTGTAAAGAGAAGCAGGTCAACATCGACTACATACGGCCTTGCGTCGCCCCATATCAAGGAGACACTGAAACAGACATATTCCAACAACAAATTGGTAAAAAAAAATTATGGATGATAACGCACGCCTTCACCGAGCTGGAAAAGTCCAGACAGCTTTAAATAAAGAAGAAATAACACGATTGAACGAACTCCATTATCGCCAGATATGAATCCAATAGATGATGTTTGGGACTGTCTTAAGAGCCATATTCCGAAAAAATAACTCACCCAAAAATCGCCAAGAGTTGATTATTACGGCCCAAGAAGAATATACAAACTTGTCCCAGGAAACCATCAATAGCCTGGTAGTAGGGATGCAACACTATGTACTTATAACCTTAGAGGTTAGTTTATTTACCTTTTTTTATCAATGACTCTAAAAACAAAGTAACCTTTATTTTTCATTTTGTATGCTTTTCTAATAAAAAATATTCTTGCTATAAATAGAGTTGCGTAATTTTGTATGTCTTTGCTTATGTTCACATTTTAAATCACCCTGCAAAAAAATTGATATTACTCTTATTAAAAACTATGTATGGCGAAATGCAAGAGTTTTGCCGATGAGTGTATTTATATTAATAATAAAACATTAATTGATTGCTATAAAAGAGCGATGTATATTTTCTTAAGATTGTTAATATCTTTTTTTTCTTTAAAAAATTTGGGTTTTTCTGTATTTTTTTTTTGTTTGGTTTTGTTTTAAATGTTTTTGGTTCGTTATAATTGAAATTATGTTTCTTTGTGGTTAGTTAAGGCTGTTGCATTTTTTGTCGTATTTGTGTGCTTCTCAAGAGTAAAGTACCTTTATGTTTCAGTTTTGAAAATTGTTATAATAAAAAGTTGCTCGGAATAAAAAAACTATGTTTAAATATGCAATTACATCCTTCTAATTAAAAAAAAAAAAAAATTTTCAAATTTTGCTTTCATTTCTACTGAATTTTATAATGCTTTCTATCAAATTTTGCTAAACACAACTGATGTTTTAAATGCTAATGTAAAACATTTCTTGTCAATTATCAAATATATTTTTTTTAATTCTATACGCGGTATGTCAAAAAATATGAATTTTAGACAAGAGTAAAGTACTTTTATAATTTAAGAATATCGAAAATTGTTATTGTGAAAAGTGGTTCGGAATTAAAAAATTACGTTTAAATACGCAGTTGCATTAATTAATAAAAAAAAAAATATTTCTTAAAACATGTCTACTCAAACAACAAAAATTTAAGTGTTATTATTGTACATATAATCTAGGATGCTCTGACAAGAAATGTTTTACAGTGGCATTTAAAACATTAGTTGTATTTAGTGAAATTTGGTAGAAAGTATTATAAAGTTCGGTAAAAATAAAAGCAAAATTTGTATTTTTTTTTTTATTAGAAGAATAAAATTGCATATTTAAACAAAGTTTTTAATTTTGAACAACTTTTTGTTATAACAATTTTCGAAATTGTGGAATACAAAGGTACTTTACTCTCGAGCAAAATTCATATTTTGTGACATACCTCGTATAAGACTAATAAAATTTCATATCTGTTGATTGCATTTTAGATTTTAGAACATGCATGAACTTTTTTTTGTAAATTTAATAATAAAAAAGTTTCCCGTATGTTGCCAACTTAAGTAGACACACACACACACATATATATATATATATATATATATATATATATATATATATATATATATATATATATATATATATATATATATATATATATATATATATATACAGTATGTCCACGGAAAAGGTGTTGAAGAGAAAAAACGTTTTTATTTTTGATTTTATCGAAAAAAGCTACTCTTGATAAAAAATTTTGCTTTTTCTTAGAGTAAGATTGGGATAGAAACATTTAACATATTTTATACGCGGTGTTTAAACAATTGAAAAAACTTAAAATGGTACAAGAGTAAAGTGCATTTATTTGAGAAGATATGGAAATAAGTTACTAGAAAAAGTTGTTCAAAAGTAAAAGGTAGTCTCTAAACCAGTTGTCGAATAAATCGGCCTACTTTTATTTATTTGTGATTAAATTTATTTTAATATCAATTTAAATTTTTAATATCAATTTATTATCAACTTTTTGCTGTTAAGTAAGCATTTAAAGCTGACGATACTACGGTTTATGAATTATAAAAGCAAAGTGTCAATAAAGCTTGTCACTATTAACGCCAACTAGTACAAAAATTTGAAATTAGTTAATTGATAATGAAATTTTAATCACAAATAAATAAAAGTGCGCCGATTTTTTCTGAAGTTGGTATTAGAGACTACCTTTTACGTTTGAACAACTTTTTCTAGTAACTTGTTTCCATATCTTTGCAAATAAATGCACGTTACTCTTGTACCATTTTAAGTTTTTTCAATTTTCTGAACACCGCGTATAAAATATGTTAAATGTTTCTATTTCAATCTTACTCTAAGAAGAAGCAGAAATTTTTATCATAAGTAACTTTTTTCGATAAAATTAAAAATAAAGAAGTTTTTCCTATTCAACACCTTTTCCGTGAACACACCAGTTACTTCGTCCACGGAAAAGGTTGATAGTAAAAAACTTCTTTATTTTTAATTTTATCAAAAAAAGCTACTCTTGATAAAAAAAAATTGCTACTTCTTAGATTGCGGGTTCACAGACGAATATTATTCCTTCTTTATGCAAACAAGGTCAACCGTCACACGAGTGTGCCTTTGCATTGCAAGGAAACCAACCGGATGGAAATGTTCCGTTGCCTGTGTTTGAAGACTTGCCAACTTCTCGGTCGTCAAGGGCACCCGAGGTGAAAACTCTGCATAGGTCCGTTAAACCTATGAAAAAGGTAGTAGTTTATGGTGATGAATCAGCTTTAAAATGTTCTTCTGGTTTAAACAAAGTGTTGTGCAGTGATATGTTTGTAATTGAAGGATGGGTTAAACCGGGTGCAGATATGGCGGAGCTGTCAAATTCTATCTTTGACAGAACCAAACACTGCGGTCCTGATGACATGGTAATATTAACTCTTAACCTTGATGATGTATATTTCTTTAAACCAGGATATCTGGAAAGTCTGCTTTCAATTGGCAAATTTACAAATCTAGTAGTTTGTTATAAGTGTGATGTTTCAAAATCAAATATTCTTTATAAGGTATTATGTTTCTCAGAAGAGTATGTATCTAAAAATAATTTATCCGTTAGAGTAATAACTAATATTAAGAAGTCCAGGTATTACGACTAAGTCTGCCAAATTTTGTAAACTGGTTCGCATTATATTCAGTGTACTCCAGTAAACAACAGAAATATATTGAGGTCCTTATCACAACATTACAATATTGCTGAGCATAACAATACTGCTAAATTTAATGGTCATTCTCTGGCCACAAGTAATACATCAAGTAATCCTGTTTCAACCACAGAATCTGCAATTAGTGTAGCAAAAGATATTGTTATGCAGGTTATTGAAAACGCGGTTGATATATCGGAAGATGTAATAAATAATTTCAATTCGCCACTTGTTCCTAATCAGAGCGAAAGACCAAATTTTCTGTACCCACGACTATCCCAGCTACATTTGCTGGACTATTGAGCAGAGTAAGCAGACATGTTGTGACTTGTACCAGTAATGGTGTTGTAGTTTGTCATGTAAATGTCCAAAGTATTCTTAATAAACTTAACAATATAGCTGTATTTTTGGATGCTGAGAACATTGACATTGTATGTGTAACGGAACATTGGCTATCGAACAGTGATGTGGCCAGTGTAAATATTCCAAATTATTCTCTCTTTTCTTACTTTTGCCGAACAAGTTATCGACATGGTGGATGTGCTATATATATTAAGAATGGCACTAAGGGAATTTAAAATCCATAAGAGCTCTAAAGGGTATGTCAGTGGAACGCTGTATTGAAATGTGTAGCATAACAATTTCTAATCAAATATCTATTCTTTGTGCATATAGACCTCCTGCGGGTGATATAGAGATGTTTTTGATGTTTTTTCCAAGGCTATAGAGTTGCTTTTAGGGTCCTCAGCTTATTTGATTGTTGCCGGTGATCTAAATATTAATTTTTCGGAAACCTCGAATAGGAGATCAGTTCTGTGCGACATCTTTAGTTCTTTCGGTTTAGATGTTACAACATGTATGCCTACTAGAATTGCTAGTAACCGGTTTGGTGAACAGTGTGTCAGTGCAATTGATTATGTCTGCACCAATCTACCGAGCAAAAATTATAAGTCTAGAATAGTAAATCCTCACTTAGGGGATCATCTTGCTCATGTAATAAATGTTTTTAAATGTTCTAATACTTCAAACGAAAACACTGACAGCCTCGAACGCAGACTAAGTAGAAACCTTAGTCCTCAAAATTTATCCGATTTTGCACATGACGTTGAATCCACGGACTGGTCGAGCTTATTAGAGTTTTCAAACATAAATGACGCTTGGTCTGATTTCATAGATACCCTCAATTATTTTTTAGACTGTAATTGCCCTTTAAGATTGAGCAGGCCCGTAAATTATTCAAAAGTTAAATCAAATAAGTGGTACGGACCACATTTAATTCAGCAAAGGAATGAACTTGATGAGCTTTATTACTTGCAGAGTCACACTGAATGCGCTGAGCAAAAGGAATTATATAGGAAAAAAAGGGGAATATAGGATAAGTATTATTAAAGCAAAACAGAGCTACTATAGACTAAAAATAAATAACGCTTCAAATAAAACAAAGGAAATATGGAATTGTGTAAATGAGAGGTTAAACAGAAATAACAAAAACACAAAATCCAACATTACTTTACGCATAGGTAACACGATGACTACTAGTTGTCAACAAATATCTGATCATTTTGTAGAATATTTTAGCTCGGTTACACACACAAAATTAGTAGCGGCTTACGGTCAGAATGTATCACTGCCTCCTACCAATATAAAGTCTATACAACGTAGCATTGTCATTCTTGACATTACCCAAGAGAAAGTTATCTCTATCATTAATTCTTTAAAGAATAAACCTTCCTCAGGATTCGACAATATTAATTCCCAAATGTTAAAAATACTAGTAAATTGCGTCTCACTCCCTCTAACTTACTTAATTAATGGATCTTTACATCAGGGCACTTTTCCACATGTATTAAAACTAGCAGTAGTAACACCACTTTACAAAAAAGATGATCCGTTCAATCCGGCTAATTATAGACAAATAGCTATATTAAGTATATTTTCCAAGGTTTTTGAAAAGTTTCTTTATGAAAATTTAATCAATTTCCTAAATTTTAATAAAATAATAACCCACTGCCAACATGGTTTTACAAAAAATAAATCAATTGAAACGGCTTCTTATGATGTACTGAACTTTGCATATAGTGAATTAGATAAGGAAAAATATGTGTTATGCTTGCTGTTTGATCTAACAAGCGCCTTTGATACAGTAAATAAGGATTTTCTATTAACAAAATTGTTTAATTCTGGTATAAGAGGAACTGCTTTAGACATTATTAGTTCGTATATGTCTAATAGAAGTATGTGTGTAAAATATAAAAATACTGAATCTTGTAATAAGGATGTGACAATGGGTGTGCCTCAGGGATCAGTTTTAGGGCCTCTTTTGTTTATGTTATATATTAACGATCTGCCCGAATATATAAGTAGGGGAAAATTAACCATGTTTGCGGACGATACAACAATTACGTTATCGGCGAGTACTCCTGATGAGTTATTGAGTATGGCTAAGGATGCATCTGATGAGCTTGAAACTTGGTGCCAGCGTAATCAGCTTATACTGAATATTAATAAAACCGTTTTCTTAAATTTAAATATAAAGAGACCCATTTCACTGGAGTTTGATTTGTCACCACAAGCAAAGTTTTTGGGAACTTGGCTTGATGACAACCTAAATTTTAACTGTCATATCGAGCATGTGTGTAAAAAGCTAAATTCGGCTTTTTATGCCATTTTCCAAATGAAATCTTCTTTGGAGATAAGTGGTTTAATAACTATGTATTATTCGCTTGTATACAGTCATTTGTCAAACAATATAGTAACTTGGGAAAGGGTGTGGAAGTAAATCGTGTTTTTTTGGCACAAAAACGCATAATCCGCTTGATATTTGGTCTGGCTTCATTAGAGTCCTGTAAATCCACGTTTAAGGACAATAAAATTCTAACGTTTTATAGTATATATGTTTTGAAGTGTGTACTGTTTGTGAAACAAAATTACCCTTGTTTTGCTACACTTGGTCAAGGCCATAATTATAACACGCGTAATGGCCATGTTCTCAGTATCCCTCATCATAGAACTGCATTTTTTAAAAAGTCTCCGATATATAATTTTATTGTTTGTTACAATAAGTTGCCTGAACGTTTAAAGAGTATTACCCATTTTGAAAAATTTAAAAAGGAAACTAAACGTTTTCTTACAAATAACACCTTTTATTCTTTAAGTGAGTACTTGAATTCTTAAAAGATTATGTGTATGTTTATGTAGATGAATTTTGTTTTATTCTTTTTATATACAAATTTTTATGGTTTACTTTTAATAGTTTTAACTTTATTTTAACTTTAGTTTTGTACGTATTGATATACGTTATAAGTTTTATATTTATATCTTATATTTAAATGTTTTTAATTTAATTTTAATTTGTGTTTCAACTTTTTTTTACTTACGTTGTTTATCTCTAGATTATTCTTAAATACTACATATGACGAATGTTGTATGACATTACTTGATTACTTTATATTGCTTATTTAATCTACATATATTGTTATTGACGACACCGATACTGTTAATCAGTCCTATGGCTAATAAATACATTTCATTTCATTTCATTTCATTTCATTAAGATTGGAAAAAAAACATTTAACAAATTTTATACGCGGTATTCAGAAAATTGAAAAAACTTTAAATGGTTCAAGAGTCAAGTGCATTTATTTGAGAAGATATGGAAATAAGTTACTAGGAAAATTTGTTCAAAAGTAAAAGATAGTACCTAATATCAATTTTCAAAAAAATCGGCCTACTTTTATTAATTTGTGATAAAAATTATTTTAATATTAATTAACTAATTCCAAATTAACAACTCATTATCGTACTAGTAGGCGTTGAGAGTGACAAGCTTTATTGACACTTCGCTTTTATAATTCATTTGCCGCAGTAAAGTAAGCTTTAAATGCTTCCTTAACAGCAAAAAATTTGATATTAAAATAAATTTAATCACAAATAAATAAAAGTAAGCCGATTTTTTCGAAAATTGGTATTAGAGACTATCTTTAAATTTTGAACAACTTTTCCTAGTAACTTATTTCCATATCTTCTCAAATAAATGCACTTTACTTTTGTACCATTTTAAGTTTTTTCAATTTTCTGAACACCGCGTATAAAATATGTTAAAGTTTCTTTCCCAATCTTACTCTAAAAGTAGCAAAATTTTTTAACAAAGAGTAGCTTTATTCGATAAAATCAAAAATAAAAAGTTTTTCTCTTCAACACCCTTTCCGTGGACTCTACTGTATATATATATATATATATATATATATATATATATATATATATATATATATATATATATATATATATATATATATATATATATATATATATATATATATATATATATATATATATATATATATATATATATATATATATATATATATATATATATATATATATAATATATATATATATATATATATATATATATATATATATATATATATATATATATATATATATATATATATATATATATATAATATACTATATATATATATATATATATATATATATATATATATATATACACTTTCATATTTGGAACTTTTGGTTCACATTTATTTTGAATTTAAAAGGTCATTTTTTATTTTTCATATTGTTTATTATTACAAACGTTTCGGCAAACATCCTTCTAGGATGTATATACACTGATGAATGCTTTTGCCGAAACGTTTGTAATAATAAACAATATGAAAAATTAAAAACCTTATAATTTCAAATGTATACAATACACAAACAGACTTCACTCGACGACAACAACTGGCACCACGACACGCAGCCGAGCGAGACAGACAGGTCAAAATCACTCAACCGCGACGCCTGCCTATATATATATATAGAGATATTATATTTTTTTACCATTACTAATTTTTCAACTTTGCATATTACATACACATTCAGTCATAAGTAAATCTATCTTCCAGTTAAGTTAACAATATCTTAACTTTAACCTAGATATGCCCGGACCTTATACTCGCATTCCAAAAAATAAAAAACTTTAAAAAATACATGTTAAACTAAAAAAGACCCTGAAACGAATAAAGTGGTATAGAAATCCATCCATTCTGTACTAGTCTTACATTTAATAACAATTATAATATTTTAAAAATGTATCAGCTTAGAACTAAGAAACATTAATATGAATTTTTCATAAACTTAATAATATCCTGTTACTATACATTGTAAAATTCAGCTGTTGTTGATGTTACCAACTTCTAAATAATGCATTTAGTTGTAAGTATACCTAAAATTGAGAAAGATTTGCTTTTTTATTGTATTTTTTTTTCTTTCCATATTGTAGACCTGAAGAAGAAAATAAATATTTTCGAAAGCTCGTTAAACTAAGAAGTGTTTCACTTTAATTAGCCCTCTCCTGGACCGATACCCAAGAAATTTATTACCTTTTATATATATATATATATATATATATATATATATATATATATATATATATATATATATATATATATATATATATATATATATACATATATATATATATATATATATATATATATATATATATATATATATATATATATATATATATATATATATATATATATATATATATATATACAAAAATGCAATTTTAAAATAAGCAGAAATGTGTTTGTGTTGTGGAGGTATAAAAAGTTATTTTTAGCCATTAAAAAAATATATTTGAGGTGGTGTATTATCAACAAAAACGTAGGCAAGAATATCATTGTGATAAGACAGTAAGGAAACGAGCAAATGCAAAATTGCCCAATATATTTTATTTTTGGGATCCTCACTGGCTGCCTCTAGCCGCAATCTATATTTACTCAACACGCCCTGGAGAGACAAAAGCCCATTATCCGCTTTTAAGCTTCCTAGTTAAATCCTAATAGCTTCGTAATATGCCGTTGGGTCTAAAAGGGATTTATGAATATTTTTAAAGTTACTTTTATCCATTTTAAATAACATATAAATGAAAAGGGTGATTATTTTTTTAAATCCTTTTTATAACAAAAATATAATATATCAGGACATTAAAATTGAAAAAATGTAAAACGTTATTTAAAATACTATTTAAATTACCTTATTATGCGTTCTGAATTTTTTTTTTCTACTCCTATATTAGTAAGAACCTAATTACACACCGTCTACTTTATCAGTAAATCTCTAATTACAAACACTATACTGTAAGAAGCCAAACTGTGCGTAAGGGCAGTTACGTAATATATATATATATATATATATATATATATATATATATATATATATATATATATATATATATATATATATATATATATATATATTACGTAACAGTTCCACAATCGCATTAGCCGCGAGCCCCAAAATCTTGAAAACTTTCGATAGATTTTACGTAAAGCTGGCTATGAAACAAATAGCATCGCCTTGACAACGCAAATGTTTGTATTATTATTTGTATTGTTACTTAAAGTTTACATAATCTTCTGCTTTTATTTATAAAAAACTAAACATAAAGTCGTAGAAAAAGTATAGTACACAACTCGAGTGGTAAGCCCATTAAACTCTTTAAATTACGGTACTCGCTCAGTCGTACATTAATTTCGAAATCGTGTGTAATGGGCTTTACTCTCGGTATGTAATATTACCTATTACGTATATAGTATAGTATATAGTTTCCGCATTAGTTACTTTATAAAGTTTTAGGTGATACATCTTAAAAAACATATATTTTTTTATTTTTAATTTTCAGAGGAAAGGAGGAATTCCAATTCCCGATAGCAACCACTCGATGTTTTCTGGTTACCACGAGGTAAGTCTCGTTACATTCTATTAGATTTCTTCGTATGACAGATATTCTGATAGATATATGTGGTGCTTGATGCTGTTCTCCTCTTTACACCTTATATTGTATTTTTAATATTATCTTTAACCAATAGTGCTATTAATAAACCTACTTACCTTTTAGCTTATATTAAAATAACATTACTGGTTAAACATTAAATTATTAGGTCATATAATAAGGTCAAAGGTAATACCAAGTTAATAATTTTGTAAATTAAATTCTTCTAACTGCATTATTGATAAATTGTATTTTTTTTAAATTTTGTATTGTTGACTAATAATCTAAAAATAAAAATATAATAAAATTGAATTTAAATACACAACTAATATATAGTAATCCTACTGTAATCCAGCAGGAACTAAACAGGGCAAAAGATGTGAAATTTTAATAAATAATCCAATATCCAATATTTCTTTACATTTCACGAAAAAATAAACAAAATGGCTACTTTATTTTTTTTAATACGGCAAGACCATAAATATAAAGCCCTGTTGAGTCCTTATTGGATAACCCCAAACTGCGGTTATTTGGCACAATCTAATAAACTATGACTATTTTAAATTGCTACCAATAAATTACCACAATAATTCAAACATAATTTAATATTTTTTGTAAAAAAAATTGCTGCCTAGTTAAAATAAGATATTTAGTAAGTATTTAGGTAGAAATAGTAATTTTAAATAAAAATGGGATTTTGTTAACCTTATATAGGTTAGTTCTTACAATGCATATAAAATTACATAAGAATATAAATATTACACAAGTAAAATATAAGTTATGTTGAAAGTGTTAGACGATGTTATGGTTTTACAACACTTAAATCTTGGACTTCCATCGTCTTTATCTCTTAATTAATAAATAACATTTTGGTTAGTAATGTATCTCCAACCGTTTTCTAGTGAACTAACAACTAAAAACTATTCTTAAAAGTTAGGACTTATATACTATCCGTTGTTCACCGATGCTTGATCGAATTTTCACGGTTCATCAACGGCTATCAGATATTTGAAGGTCGATCTAGGTTTGCTAAATACATTTTGATTGTTTAAAATTATTACAGCTTTAAATTTTCTTTTCTTCCAGTGGGTTTTTAAATGAATAATGGTGGCTTTCGACCAATGTATACGGTGTTGTTTTGACCATGCATGTTCAGCAATCCCTGACTTCGACGTTTCGCGTCGTTTCTTATGTTTTGTGTGCTCTTTAAGTTAAAGATCGCCATTACAAATTACGTTTTGCTTATTGATATCGTGCTAACTTTGAGCCCCAAACGGACCATTTTGCACCATAAAATTGTTAATAACAATTGACCATCAATTTCCTAGGTCAGATGAACTCAAAAATCGAGATCAGCTACCAAAAAAAATTAAAATACAAAATTCCAACTCTCAAGATCTCAATAATTTATAAAATACAATACAGGTATTCATAATGCTGTTTCTTCTATCGCACTAGTAAAGTCCACTGCAAAAGAAATTAGGACTTTTTTCCCGTCATTTTTACTTTTAAAGGATATTACACATTTTTCCATGTTTAAGGGTGGTTTTTACCCCCTTTCCGGCAGTCCTGAGCAAGAATTTTGGTATTTTCGGTTTCCAGGTACTAAATACTACATCTGTACCAAATTTTATCACCTTTGGTCTCGGTAAGAGGTAGGGGGCTATTTTTGCCTCTAACGAGTGGAGTATTAGCCGCATTTCTAAAGTTTCGTACTGTTTTGATCAACAATGGCTGGGAACGCAGTATTATCTCCACAGTTGAATAAATCATTAGAAAAAATCGTTGATGGTGTTTTAATTATTTATAATTTCGTTGAAGCCCAAAATCGTACGCAGTTAAAAAGGTGGCTAAAATATTATGAATAAATATATTCTAATTAATGATGTCAATCGATTTTTATTACTATCCGAAATATATTAATTAACAAAAATATCATTACGGGGTATAATAATAAAATAGATAATTTAATATTTTAAGGCTTAAAATGACAAATGCATGTACGAAGAGTATTTAATACAAATAAAATATTGTTGGTATAGCACGAGACTGTTTATAAAAAAAATCATTTTTTAGGATCAAAAAGGTCTCGTGCATGTTTTAACTTTTTTTTACGATATTCCAGACAAGGCTTAGAAAAATTTATAAAATAATACACACACCGGCAAATTTAAAGAAACGGAGATAAATTGTAATTTTTTTCTTCATATTTTTTTTATTTTAAAAAGTATCTCGTAAAAAAATGTTAGCCATAAGGTATCTAAATTTTAATTTGGTTTGCAGAGCTTTAATGTAATTACGAAGCCAATTAAAAAAAAAAAAGATAAAAACTGCGCTTTTGCAAAAAAATTAATTAGACATTTTAACTTATTTTAACCATTTAATAAACCAATAATATTACAATAATTTTTGTTTTTAATAACGGGTGTTCCCTCCACGAGCTCTTATGACTGCAGTCATTCGTCTTCCCATACTTCTGATAAGGTTATTGATCATTTCTTGAGGCAATTCATCCCAAACTTCCAACAGAGCAAGTTTCACCTCTTTTGTGTTTTGAACAACAAGAATTCTGGACTTAATTCGTCTGCCTAGCATGTCCCAGACATGTTCTATTGGATTCAAGTCTGGGGAACATGCAGGCCAATTCATTTTCGCTGTTTCTACTTGGTTTAAAAAGTCATTTACACACCTAGCCGCATGCGGGCGAGCATTGTCGTGCATTAACAGAAAATTTGCACCAATATGTGGGGCGAAAGGTATCACATAATTTTGGAGAACATCTCTTATGTACCTATCGGCAGTTAAGAGCCGCGTCAATCACCACCAAGTCTGTGCGGGCCTAAGCATATGCCACCCCATTCCATAACTGAGCCTCCGCCAAAAGAACAGTGGAGTAAAATTAAACTGTTATTTTGTTCTCCTCCACGTCGATATATTATTTCCTTTCATCAACCGTATTTACACAGAAACGGCTCTCATCCGAAAATAAAACTTGACCCTACTGATCGTCATTCAATTTTGATTCCGAGCAAAACTAATCACGCTACCCGATGATGTCTTTGGAGCTTTGGGACTTTTATTTCTACGCGACTTCAAACCAGCTTCTAATCTCTGTCTAACTGTACGCTCACTTATTCTGACCACGAACTTTCGTTCGTTTCTTGTTTGGAACTGTTTCGACGCCTATTTCGGAGTGTTTGCAACCTGATAAACTGATCATCTACAGCGGTGGTTGAGCGTTTCCTGCCTTGACTCGCCTCTTACATACTATCCAGTTTGTCTCCAACGTGTAACGTTGCGATGAATAGTTGATTTTGTTTTGACAAACATTATCGCAACATCACTGTAGGATTGACCATTTTTAATCATTGCTACAGCTCTAGCGACATCAGTCGGTGCTAAATCACCCATAATGATTTGTTAAACACTTTAAAGCACTTAAACTTACTTAAAACTTAAATACACATATTTAAAAACAAAAAAACAACGAACTTTAATTAAGAGAAAATACGCGATGAAAATGTCATACAATAACTAAAGATATTACATTCTTAATTTGAGGTTGCGTAAAACCATGGTAACGTAAAAAATAAACAAACAATTTAAAGTCATGGCTCCCTAGACCTACACAGCACTAAAAACAAACAAAAGGAACCTGCATTGCAAAAATGTATGTTCGTTCCTTTAAATTTGCCGGTGTGTTTATGTATTGTCTTTAAATGATTTATAGCTTGTATTTCTCTTACATACATACCAACACCGCTTTGTAGTTCCTTTTTGTGCAGATACCACAATAAGCGATAGAAAAAAAATTTGCTAATTGAGGCACTTTTTTCTTTATTTCCTTTTTTTTCAATAACTATACCAAGAACACACTCTGTATAATACGTAAATATATGATGATTAGTACTGTATGTAGTGTTAAAGCTTTAAAAGCAAATTTGTTTTTGAACTAAATTTTTATTATACTTTACATTCATTGCCAACAATAACATTTTTAGCTTTAAACTAATTTGTTACATTTCTACAACAAAGCTGCGATTAGATCAGAGATAACGATAAAGCCTGCATGCTGGTATTTCAGTTATTTATTAAAGACTATTAAGCCTTTGTTTAACTTCTAAGTACACTAAAACAAAGATGGAAATCGGCTTTTATACAGTCACTTAAAGAATTCTGGTATTGACATTTTATTGTTTAAATTTAACACGCAAAAAATATGGGGCCTATTATTATTTTAGATTTCATAGCATATTTTTGTAGGACACGCCTGAATTTTGTTACAATAACCTGCAAAGCTTTGAGTAAAACTGATTATAAACGAAAAAAATCAGAGGCAATAAAAATTAAAACATTTTTCGTATGTTTAAATAATAAGTATTTTAGTAGTTATAGTTGTCCCAAAAGAATATTAGGAGAAAATATTTATGTATTTATTTAATTAGCGCGTCAACCACTTAGAGTTATCAGCGCACATACATTAAATTAATCCAAACATTAGTAGACATTCTAGGTTTTAAAAATACATTAAGCAAGTTAATTTATTATAATTCTTAATTAAAGTTCATTAATTAAATCAGTGATAGTTAGAAATCTTATGATGGCGTTATAGTCACAGTCTTTTCCAAGTGTTTTTACAATGTCTAGGGAATCTGACATGTCTGTCTTTTCGCACTATAGCGAGGGCAGTCTATAAATAGATGTTGTATACTTAAAGGAGTTTGGCACTGTTCGCATTGGGGTTGGTTTGATCGCGTTATAAGATGATGGTTCCACTTTAATTGCCACGCACTAGTAATGTGGTTTTTAATGAACTGTTTAGCGTCAGTTACTGCCAGTCGATGCACAACCTTTGCCTCTGGAATTTGGACCGCACAACGGGCTGCTCTATCTGCTTTCTCATTTCCAACAATACCAATATGTGAAGGAACCCATGTAAATTTAACTTCTTTTCCAGCAACTGCGAGGTCATGAAGTAGTTTTTTAATTATGTTTATTATTAAGTTCTTACTGTAGATTTTCAGGAAGCTATTAAGTGCACCAAAAGAGTCAGTAATAATTAAAAATATTTCCTTTTGTTGGTTTTCCCTAATGAAAACTAGAGCTTTAAGAATAGCATAAAGCTCACCCGTAAAACACTGGACATGGGATGGAGTTTAAAATAGAAAGTGTCTTTTACTGTTACTACAGCAGAGCCTACTTCTTCTACGGACTTGGAAGAATCTGTATATACCCGCTCATATTGTTGGTGATCGTATAATATTTTATTAAAGTTGTTTCCATTAATGGTTGGATTATCTTCAGCTTTATCATATCCTTAAAAGCGTTTTGCCCATAAGGATTTTCAGTATTCATGGTGGTGATAGATCATGTTGCAAAGGAAATATCGATGGTAATTCAATATTTAAATCTTCGGTACCCTTTTAGTCTTATGTATAATGGTGGATCGGACATTTTTTGTTGTCAAACAACTCCTGTATCTGTTAAAAAAAGTGTTATCGTATACTGGATGAGTAGAATCAGGAGCGATAGAAACAGCATAAGAGAGACTTAAATATTTTCTCCTTAAATCTAGGGGTGGTTTCCCAGCTTCGACTAACATACTTTCTTATAACGAGATGAATGTTCTTCAATTTTTTTTTACCAGCAAGTCTTAAAATAAATTTAAACGCCTAAATAAATCATTTGCGCAATTATTTTCTAATTCTCCTAAAATAAAAAATATATCCGCATCTTTCGCAAACGCATGCTATAAAATTAGACATTTTGGAATATTACATTAGTCTTAATTTAAACAAAATATGTATCGTGGACTTTTGTTATCCCCTCTTTTTATATTTTAGATGAATAATATTTACCTGGTGAGTATCTTAAGCCATCTTATTGTAAGAACTAGTATGAGCAAAAATAAACGAAATTTATGCTTTTTCACAGTAAATTGGCCTCTCTTTAAGTAATATTCCAAATATGTAAACAAAAGGTGCTTTTAATACCTAATATAAGCTTCAACAATTTTTTAATCTTCTAGGTAGCTAGTGCTTTATTATATCACTACAGAAAAATATCACTACGTGAGAGGTATTCTTTTTTTTTTCGTTTTTCATCATAAGAATTGTCAAAATTTACGTTTTAAAATACAAACATTTTATATGAGGAGAATTTAAATATAACATAAAATTTTATTCTTATAACCAAATACCATGGTCTAAACCCATTTAGACCATGCCTTATTTGTCAGTAAACGAGAGTTGTTGGATGTACGATGAACGAAATAGCCGTTACGTGAGACAAGGCGGAATTGTCTAAAAAACATCCTTAAGGAACCCTTAAGAACAGTAGCAGCAAATGTATCTACTTCTCCTACATAGAAAACTAGATTTTATAGAATTTTTTTAAAGCCTTAAATGGAGAAGGAAAAGCTTTTCTTTATTTAAACCGAAAATTCGTGGTTTTAAGTAAGGCAAAGCTTAAAGGAAGACTTTTCATTTCAAAAGAACATAAAATGTAAAAGTGTATGTAACACTTTTCCAAATAACAAAAAATCGAAGAACTACACAGATCTATTCGAAGAACTTATCCAATCTTACAAGGACATGTCGCTTAAGCTGCATTTCCTTTATTCTTATTTGAAATTTATTCCTGTCAGTTTAGGTGCAGTTTCAGGCGAGTAGGGTGCAGGATTTTACCAGCAAATTACCTTAATGAGGAAGCGGTATACCCGAAAAGGTACTCCAAACATGTTAGCAAACACTCAACTGACAATACAAGCAAAAAGAACAACAATTTGATGTCTTATATATCATGTTTTCACGAAGTTACTTTCCGGCTGCCATTTTCAAGTTTTTTATCGATATTAATAAAACCTGTTAGGGTTTTTACTCTAACAAAACGTCATTTTTATGCTTATATGACAAGCTCTGCGTTTACACCGATAATTACTGAAGTTGAGTTTTTTTAACCCCCTGTATACGTTTTCTTTTTCTTATTCTAGAGATCATTTTACCGTCAAATTCACTCATTTAATTTTATTTTCAAAAAAATTTAATTTGTCATCTAGAGTACTTTACTGAAAGCAGGTAAATACTTTACTTACTTTCAGAAATATTTAAGCTCAATTTTTCCCTTTTAAAGTTTTTTGGATAAAGGGCTTTGAACTTTATTATTTTAATTATTTTGCCCAAGCTCAAAAACTAAAATAAAAATATCACTTTTGATAACATTACTAAATGCAGTATTTCAAAGCGATTCCAACGATGTAAAACACAACGACACTTTTGTTTATTTACATATATATATATATATATATATATATATATATATATATATATATATATATATATATATATATATATTATATATATATATATATATATATTATATATATCATATATATATATATATATATATATATATATATATATATATATATATATATATATATATATATATATATATATATATTATATATATATATATATATATATTTAAGTAGGTTTTTCTTTTTGGTCTTTTATTTAAACAAAAACACTATTTGTGTTTAATTAATTTATTTTATACATGACGTTTCGGCCATTTTTTGGCCTTTTTCAAATTCTAAAAATAAAAGAGATGGTACAAATCGTTAAATAGTAAAAAACTAATTTACCCTAAACATAGATAAAAAAGTAAATAAAATTTTAAACAAAACCTTTACTTTTCATCAACAGAATTTAATTTATGTGCGTTTTCAGCAACGAGATGTATACTTTACTAAGGATTAACATCTTTTTGTCGTTGATGGCATTCTTGTTTTTTGTATCTCTATCATTTCAAGGAATTCCCTCTTTTTGTATTTTTTCGGTTGATAGGATTTTTGTTGCATTATAATTAAATTTATGTTTTTTATATTTTCATGATTGGTCAAAGCGGTTAGTTTTTTTTATCATATTTGTGATTTTTTAGCCTATTTCTAGGTATTGGTTGTTTGACCTATACACACCATTGCAGTTGTTAAAGGAATTTGATAAATGAATTATTTTTTGTTTTTTGGGGTTTTTGTTTTTTTACTGAAATTTTTTGATAGAAGATTATATTTTGTGGCATATTGTTATATTGTGTTTTTTAAAAAGGTGTTGAAATTGTTGGGATAATCCATTTATAAAGGGTAGGAATATTTAGTGTTTTTCTGTTTTTGATTTTTTTGTTTTCTGTTCCATTATAAAATTTATGGATTCTTTTTTTTAAATATTTTTTTATTAATTGTTTTGGGTAATTGTTTTTTAATAGGCATTTTTAGCTTTCTTAATTGCTTTTTTCTAAATTGCGGATCTGAAATTTATGGAGCGGTTCTGTTTTTTTAAACTTATTTTTTTAAGAAATTGGGTGATTGACTGAAATTTAGATATCTAGAAGACCAAGTTTTTTTCGTGTACCATTCTGTTTTTATAGACCCATCGATGTGGTGAAGTGTGACATCAGGAAGTTGATTTTATTATTTTGCTCTATTTCGCTGGTAAATTGAAGGTTCTGATGGAATTGAATTTTCCAAGATATAGTTTATTTTATCCGATGGGACAGCGGTTATGGTCATCAAGATCAAAAGAACGGCACACTGAAACCAAGTCTGACAATACATTTTCCTCAAGGTCCTCTAGTACCAACTGGGCCACCACATTGATATTGAAGGCCCATTGCACAACCGCATTTGTTTGTAAAGTTGTTCTTTATATAGAAAGTATGTTGAATTTAAAGTTAATTCAGAGCTTTTATGAACTCGGTTTGTAATGTCTGTAAACTTTTTTATATTATCCCATTTTTTTATAATATTGTTAATTAAGGTAATGGATACGTTTGTATATAACGATATAAATCAAGAGAAATTAACAAGATTTTTGGGTATTTCAATGTTTTTTTTTTGTTTAAATTGTCTCGAGTATTTTATGTAAATTTGTTTTTATTAGATGTTACAAGGATTTGTTTTAAAAAAGGGAAAGGTAATAAAAGGAGATTGAAAAAACCTACAAAAATTAAATATTATAAATTAAGGTCAAAGAAACTACAACACAAGGTATAATATATTATATATATATATATATATATATATATATATATATATATATATATATATATATATATATATATATATATATATATATATATATATATATATATATATAATAATATATATATATATATATATATATATATATATATATATATATATAATATATATATATATATATATATATATATATATATATCGCCTTATCTACAAACATAGGTAATAGTTATAAACCCAGCTTTTTATTAAACTTAGTACATTATAGTAAATTCAACCCAAAAAAATATCAGAGATATTTTTAAAATGAAAAAAATAATAATTTTTTTTTTAATTTGTTTTCCAATTACCTAATTATTTATGTATTTTTGTTACTTCTTTACCTCTTTTTTCAAAAACATGTTTTGATAAACAGAATCGAGTAGGTGTAGATAAATTATTAAAAGCTTAAAGCTAAAGTACACAAACATAACCCTTTTAGGACTGCGGTCCCGTGGAACTTCTACCTGGTATTTATAACGAAGAGGATTATCGGTCACCCAGCGAAGACTCAGGACTCGGCATGGGATTTGCGGATAAACAGGTTCCAAGGTGAGAAAACGTCGATTGCAAAACAACTTTTACCATTTATAAAATCGAAGAGAGCGTTTGTAAAAAATGCAATTAATTTCACAGAGAATTAAAAGCATATCAGTAGGCAGTTATGCCTGATATGCCTTTGTTAACTACCCAATTTGTGTACTTAACTAAGCTACATTCTACAGTAATTTTTTGACATTCAAATATTTTTTTATTTAACTTTAAATATTTTGGATCGGTGTACTTGCATTGCACTGGATTAAAACGGTTATACGAGTTGCGAAAATGTATATTTAATAGGAATTTATTTTTAGATTTTCGAAAAAAATATTCTAGAATTCTGTTTTAAATCACGGGTTTAGGATTATGTGGAAAAATTTTTACCAAAAATCTTACAAGAACTTATCGGTTTTTCACCAATTATAGGATTTTCACCTTTCAAATTATTTTTAAAATAAACTAAACTTTTTAAAAAGTATCTTTGAAATTTTACTTACTTTATCAGTCTATACAGTTGTGCGATATAATTGTTAAAATGTCCTTGTTTAAACATTTGTATTAAGATCTGCAAAGGGATTTATTTTCTAATTAACCATTGGTATGTCATATTCGTACAAGTGTTTCCCTCTGAGTTATTAAAAGTTACTGTGTCTATACACATGATAATTTAGGATCTTTTTATTTACCATTAAATTTGAATTTGTGCAATAGATTAGTTAAAACAAATTTATATAAATATTTATATAAAGATTTGCATAAAACTGTATTTTGTAATTAAGCAAAGGTGTGTCATATTCGTATAAGTGTTTTCTTCTGAGCCATCAAAAAACAATGTGCTTATCATACAAAATAATTTAAGGGCTTTTCTTTTACCAGACAAATACGTTGAAATGTTCTTTTATAAATATATAGGGTCTTTACTTATTAGTTAATTATAGGAATGTAAAATTCGTATAAGTGTAGATTTTATTTGAGTTATCAAAACACTTTGCCGACAATACATGATAGTTTAGGACCTTCTTATTTACCATTGAATTTAAAATTGTAGGGTAGATTAGCTAAAATATGTTTTATAAATATTGGTATAAATGTCTACAAAGAGCCTTCTTTTATAATTAACCAAAAGTGTGTCATACTCGCACTACTATGGTTTTTTTTCTGAGCTATAAATTTTTTTTATTTACTTTACTAGTTAAAAAAACTGTGCAATATATTCGTTGTAATGTTCTTTTTTTTTAATTTAAAAAGGCGTGTAGCTTTTAGCTATGCTATCAAAACACACTGTTCTTACAGCACATGATGTTTTAAGATCTTCATATTTACCATTAAATTTAAAAACGTAATATAGATTTGTTAGATTTTTTTATGAATATTCTTTATTTAATTAACCAAAAGTATTATATCCGTACAAGTGTAGTTTCTTCTGAGCTATCAAAAAACAATGTGCTTAGCATACATGATAATTTAAGATCTTCCCTTTTACTGGTAAAAACAATTGTGTATTGGATTTGTAAGATTTTTTTATAAATTTATGCAATGTATGTCATATTCGTTCAAGTATAATTTTCTTTTAAGTTATCAGTGTTACAGCACATAATAATTAAGAATTGTTTCTACTCTTAAAACTAAAAAAATAATATTACTTAGTTATTAAGTGGAAAAAAGATTGCATGTTTTAAGCAAAGTACTTCTCTTAAAAATGTGCGTTATTTTTATTTGATATTTGCG
Organism: Listronotus oregonensis; assembly: GCA_019359885.1. Taxonomy (NCBI): domain Eukaryota; kingdom Metazoa; phylum Arthropoda; class Insecta; order Coleoptera; family Curculionidae; genus Listronotus; species Listronotus oregonensis. The sequence goes on along the minus strand of JAHBCN010010984.1, from coordinate 4,882 downwards.
TTTTTTATTTAAATTTGGTTATTGTTTTAAAACTTTTTCTAATGACGATCACATCTAATATTTGAAATTGGCTTTTTATGTGATTCCTAAGTTAAGGTTTTTTTTAACTGTATATGAAACTCGTTAAAATAAGCAACCTTTTTTTTTCAAAAACCCAAAAATAGCAAAGCTAATTAAATTTATTTAAAAGTGTGTCTAGTGCGGGCCTGGGTATAAAGAGGTAGTTTATTTTTTATCTACGTTTGTTTTTTGCCTTGTTAATCACGCATTATAAATCAGTCGCTTTGCTTTTACCGGACGAGGCGAGGTTTGATTTAAAATCGTTGTTAAATCGCAAAAATGGCACAATACAAAAATAATGAAAACGTGGATATGTTGCTCAAATATGAAGAGTGCCCTCAATCTGCGCCCGCAGTTTCGAGATTGTACGAACGAGGGTTTTCCTTGTAGGCTCATCCTGGACAACAAAAATTCTAGTCATGCACGAGGCAATATTGACAACCCCCATGCAACTCAAAGAATGAATTTTCAACAACAAAGTTCGGTAAATGTGTGGATGACAATTGTAATTGGTATACTTGTTTGGGCATTTGTCTTACCAAATTAGTTAACAGTCAACATATACTTGGAATTTTTGCAAAATCATTTGCCTGATCTGTTAAAAGACGTTTCACTACATATTAGGCAAGCTTTGTGGCTTCTACAGGATGGGGCATTTCCCCATTTTAGGCGGGAAGGCGGGAGATTTTAGACATTACTTTTTTGAATATGTGGATCGGTCGAAATGGACCAGATGCGTGGCCACCAAGGTCACCAGACCTAAACTCTTGTGACTTTTTCTTGTAGGGTTATATAACCAGTTTAGTTTTTAAGACGCATGTAAGAACACGAGAAGAATTAATTGGTCGCATAGAGGAGGCTACTGCAACAAATTAAAGGAAAACGGATTTACCTGTTACGCGCCGTAACGAAACACTGGTTACGTCGAGCGGAACGTTGTGTTGAAGTGGGTGGTGACAATTTCAAACACATTATTTAAGACAGAAGACCATATTCGACACACTATTTCATTTTTCAGGATTTTAAAAAGGTTGTCTATTCTGACGAGTCTATACACAGTTAAAAAATGCGTCAACTAAAACACCCCGTATTTTTTTTTATAAGAAATTCTTTGGGGTTGAAGCTCTACATGAACCTATACAATATTCAGAATATTATTTTGCTAAATCAAAAAAAAAATCCCAATTTTCTTATAGCTATATTTTCGCAACTCGTAAAAATATATAACCGTTCCACTGCTCTTAATATGCTAATCAAAATAAGCTATCAGCAACTCTCATACTGCAATAAATCAAATGATAATTAAGCAAACTGTTACGCTCTTTCTAACCTGTTTGTGGTTTTAAATTTTTTATGCCCCTGGTAAATTTCCCTTTTTTTGTTGTTGAAGGTAAACGAGATCATATAACTTCGGCTTAAAGAAGCTTTCAAAGTTCAAAGTTTACAGTAACCGGGTTGAAGAAAGTTTCGCTGATATTTTGATTTATTTTAGTTATTAACTTTTCATCAAAATAAAAAAGGGGAAAAATTTTATGGGTTTCAAATTATACAATCTTTTTTTAAAAGTAATTTGTCAAAAAAAAACAAATTTTATATAAAAGTTTTTTGAAATTTAGAGAGATAAAAGATTGGTAAAATAAGGCTTACCTTTAAAAAAAAATTATGTAATTTTAAGTTTTTTTGGGGTGGTACTAAAAAAAAAATTTAAAAAAATTTGTTGATAGCCCTTTTAAGAAAAAGGATAAATTTTCTCTGACATTTTTTAAAAATCCTTTTAACAAACCGGGGGAAAATTTTAAAATCTTCGGGGTTAAAATAACACTGAAAAGAATACAAAAATTTTTATAAACTTCCCTTCATAGGCTTCCTTCGGAAATATTGGAAAAGGGCCCAATGGGATCAATTTTTTTTGATAAAATTGTAAAAACCACCAAGTATTTTCAATTTTATATTAATAACTAACTATGATACTTACCCCCGCCTTATTTTCGCTTTGTAAAAATAGGCTTCTGACAACGTTTGTACAAACCTTTACCTATTTTTAAAAAATGAAATACTTTATTCTTTTTTTTCGAAAAACGTCATTTTATTTACGTGTTAGTCCCTGGTCTGTCGGGTTGAATACGAAAAAGAAATTTTTCCCCCAATTCGTCGTGTTATTTTAACTTTACGGGCCGATTTAAAGCCTCTTACGAACTTTTAAAAAAAATTTTAAATTTTTTGGTAAAACTATTATATTGGAAAAAGAAAAAAAAATTTTTCCCCCTTTTTTTTCCACGGCGTGGGGAAAACAATTTTTTCCGCCCAAAAATTTTTTAAAAAAAAAATTTTTTTTTTAAAGGGGTATTTTTTAATATACAACCAAAAAAGTTTTAGTTTATTCTCTTTTTTTTTTGTTATTTGAAATTTTTTAATTTTAACTAAAACACAAAAAAAAAAATTTTTAAATACCCTGTAAATAATAATAAATGATTATGACAAGTCAAGCAACAATATGTAATCTTGGTGATTTTAACACATGTCGATTTTTCTTGTTTCCATATAACAAGCAATTGCACAAATGAATTTAAATACAAACAAGCATTTTAATGAAAAGGCGTTATATTTTTTTTAATTAAAAAAAAATGACAAAAATTTATTTAAAATGATAGTTCCATGAGGAGCTACCGTTCTACCCGGGGATGGCAAATACCAAGTTTGAATTTTTACCAGCAAAAATCTCGTGAAAATATGAGAATAATTTCATTTCGAAAACTGTGCTCAAAGGAAAAAAGTATTAAAGAAGAAGTACTCTATGTTAAAATGTGTCCTAAAGTGAAAAGAAACCTTGATTTAAGTTCATATTTCAACAATCCTTTTTAAACAAAAACGTGGATCCCCCAAAAAAAAAAAAAAAAACTTTAAAAAAGAAGTTTCAAGATTCATAAAGAAGACCTGAAATTTTAAAATTTTTTACCTTCAATAAAAGTTGCTAAATTTTTTTGATTCCGGTGCTTGTAGAGAGATGAATTTCAAAAAAAATGATTGATGACATACAGGATAAAAAAAATTTGATAGTGGTAAAATTCCTGACAGAAAAAAAAACACTTTCAGAATCTTTTAGTGTCCGATAAAAAAATAACGGACTTTATCTGCTTTTTTAAAAAAAAATTTCAAAAACCCCAAACCCCACACAGACGTTTTTTTCAGTATAAACAAAAAAGCATGCAGTACGCAATGTGTGGGAATAAAAATTAATAAAAAATCCTTCAGAAATTCTATACCTAAATTAAAAATCCGAAGAGTAAATGGACATAGTTTTCGTCGATCCTTGCGACTATGTTAGCGATTTGGAAAAGGTTTTCCCAAAGTCAAGCGACTTGGGGGCTGGAAATCAACGGCTTAGCTAAAGCAAATTGATAATCCACAAATCAGAAAAAAAGGTAAAAAAAAATATTGACCGAACCCCCCTCCTGAGCTAAGTCAAACTTATCAAGCCTAAATAAGGCTTTATAAGCCACCCGCAAATAAAAACGGTTTGAATTAATTTAAAAATGCTAATAACTGTTTTTTGTTGTAAATGTTTTAACAAATAATTCCATTTATAAATATGTTGTAGTAGTTCTTTCAGTTTAAACAAATTTAAAAAAAAATGCTTTAATATTGGTATTTCGACGCTCGTAGGAAAAATTTTGTTTAACGCTTGCGAAAAAGGGCTTTTCCGCACTTGACTGCTTAAAGCAGTCGCGGGAAAAAAATATCCTGCGCATTGTTGGGAAAAAAACTATTTTCATATTAATTTTCCCGAACTTGCGGGACTACGGAAAATATTAGACTGGGACTTTTTTAAATATATCGAAATATAGTTATAAGTGGCATAAAAATATAGTGGGGGTTTAAACCTTAATATTAGTAATAAAAGTCTATCAACTTTATTTTTTATTTTTTAGTGGGCTTTAATTTTGCGTCAAAACTTCCAAACCCAAGAAAAAAAATTTCTGCACATACGGGGGAGTCGGGAAGAACCCAAACTTTAGGTAGTATTGTATGGGGAAAAAATTTTAAATATTCTGAAATAAAAGGGAAAAGGGTTTTTTTTTTTGGGTTTTCCCCACCCTGTATAATTAAAAAAAATTCCCCCTTTAAAAAAAATTCCCCTTGAAAAAATTTTTGCCAAGAGGGGTTTCCCAATTTTTTTTTTTTTTAATTTTGTAACTAAGAACAAAAAACATATAACAAAAACAATATGGACTTTAAAGGGGTTTAATCTCTACAAAAAGTATTTTAATGTTTTACCAAAGTTACTCCTTTAAAATTTTCCCCAATTTAATTAAAGAAAAATTTTAAAATTTTGTTTTTTACGGTGTAATAAAAAAAAATATATCATCGAAAATCATATTTTATTAATTTAATCATAAAATTATTTTTAAAATCTAAAATTCTTGCTTAATAGCTAATTTTTTTTCTAAACTTAGTTTTAATTCCCCAATAATTTAAAAAACAAATTTGTTGTTTCCCCCTGGAAAAAATTTTTTAAAAAATTTTTTCAAAGAATATAACAATCAATTTAGGTTGAGTTTCAAAACTTCCCTTTCCTCTTTTTTTTGCTTTTTTCAACTTTCAAACCTTAAGGGAAAAAACCCCTTTTCCTTTTAAACCTATATGGTCAACTTTTCAAAATTTTAATTTTTTTCTTTTTTGGGGAAAACCCCTTTTTTTAAAAATCACTTTTTTAAAAATTAAAAATTTTTGAGAGATTAAATTTAGTTAAAGAGTCTTTTTTTTATATATTGTGGTTGAAAAAATCCCCCAAAAAATTAAATCAAGAAAATATATCGTTCAA
>JAHBCN010010983.1:0-30030 GCA_019359885.1 Listronotus oregonensis | reverse complement strand
CTTCTGGCAAAAAACGTTTTTTGAATGGCCGTAGTGGCTATAGCGTGATCTGCCCTTTTAAGAATAAATTATCTTTTATCGTTTGCCCATGTATGTGGTTTTGTTCTTAAAACAACAAAAATTGTATTTTATTGCCTGTAGTGGGTTTTCGTTTGGAGATCGTGCTGATTTATTTGATTTTGAAGGGTTTGTCCCGGATCCATGTGGAAGTCAAGCGTAAGTAAGACGTTTTTCCTAAAATAATCTTGATCATCTGTTAATGTTAGGGTTTCTTTACAGTATTTTCCACCTTTTCTGATCATCTGACACTTTCGGTTTTCCTACATTTTGGGGTAAGTTTATAAATGTTTGTTTTTATCAGGATACTAATTTGTAAATTTTGTCCCCAGGGTTTTGTTTTGGTTCGGTTCCGTTCCGGTCCGGTTTTTTTTTAATATAATCTGTGGCTAATTTTTGACTTGGTTTTCCTATATCATCAGTCGTGTTTCTGGAGATGATTTAGTACGGAATTTTGTATGTACGAGTAAAGAATCTTCCGTACCAACCACCAAGCCTATTTGTACTGTATCCAGCAAGACACCAACACAGCAGTATTAAGACCTGTATGATTAGTTTTTTTTTAATTAAAACTATATTGAATTTGCCTGTTAACAATAGCCTGACAGGTAGACTTTATTTAATTAAATAAAATGGATTAATATTTAAGTAGTCCTTTGGTGTTTATTTGAATGAATGTAACCTATTTCTAACAACACATATTGGATAGCAATTTTCTTGATTTTTTATGCTATACGAACTTCTTAAATAAATCAAGTGGCGCTCAAAATGATAAGTACAACCTATTCTACGACCCAAATGCTCTCTGATGAACAGCTGCCGTTCGCTGTGGTTTCCTTTTAAAAAACTTAATTTTTACTAAAAACACCTTATAATAAATAAATTATTTAAAAATATAAAAAAGGACACCACACACTTAAGTTGTTCTTAAGCATTAACTGCCCAAGTTTTAAATGTTTCTTGCACCGCTGAAATTGGTCCTTAATGGTCCCTTAACTTTAATTTAGATTTTCTGTACTTAAGACCCCTTTAAATAATTTGAAGTTGACATTTGACAAATATTTTGTTTTTGTTTATTTATTTTTCGTTTGTAGTTTCAAATACCTAATTAATTTAATAAAAATAAATTATGTAAAAACGGAGTTTTTAAACAATGGTGTTTTGGATTGTGATATTTTAAATGCGATGTTAATTAGATTTCCAAGAAAATGTAGAAACAGTGAATTTTTATTACTTATGGCATTTTTCAGGTTTTTTCCTTTTATTCTTTTGGCCATTGCTCTGTTATTTTTAAAAGGAACCGTTTCGACGAGATGGATAATTTTACATTTTTCAAAAGGTTCAAATTAACGAAGCCAACAGTGCTCAGCTTACTTGAGCAAATCGAAGATGAGCTTTAGTTTAAACATAACAAGTTTGTATTCGCTTTTAAATTTTAAGTATTTACTTGTAAATTAGGAATATTTAAATTTGTTTACATAAAATAATAAAAGTTTTTTTTTTTAATTATGTATTTGTGTTTATATTTCATATTGACAATAATTGTTCCCTTTCCATGGCCGTAAAGAAAGGCGCCCTTGATCTCTTTTTCCTATATTGTTATAAATTTTACAACAAAAAATCACAAACTAACGACTAATTTTGTATTATGTTGTCTATAAAATGAAAAAAAAAAGTTTTAATTATTTACAAAGATTCAAGTCGGATTACTGCTATTCAATGACACACAAGCTAGAAAAGGAAAGATCTAATATCAGTTAATTCTGATTATTCGCGTTGTAAAGGCCAACAATAAAAAAGAAGAACGATGCAACGTTGCATCTTCAAAGTACTCTTAGTTAAGTTGCAATAAAATCTAATGGTGAAAGCGAAAACAATTTAAGTTACCCTTAATTTTAAGAGCTTCTTAATAAAGGTCTACTTAAGATACTTTTGGTGCAACCGGCCATTAGACTGTAGGTAGAACTTAACTTTAAGACTGAATATAAACTACAAAAATTGCGCATTTAAAGGTCCCTTAAATCGTGACCGGTTTAAAGTCTGATAGGTAAAATATAGCTATTTTCGGGGGTAATATCCCTAGTGCATTTAATTTTTCCGGAAAAATTCGAAAAAACGAGTTTCTAAGTAATTTGCACAACAACAAATAGCATAAGCGAGAGTGGTTTTAAAAATCCGAGTCGAAGATAAGAATTTTTCCACTTTCGCAAATGCTATTTGTTAAAACATATTACTTAGAAACGAGTGTTCCCATTTTTCCACAGGAAAAATTATATGAACGGGGGATATTTGGTAAGATTATTATCTGAGTTAAATAAACATTTTATTTTAATACAACATTTTTTTTATTAAAACAATAAGAACAATAATAATTAATGAGAACAATGTAACTTTCAAGCTAGGAAAGGTAATTACTTCAAACTCATTTTAAATTACAATTAATATAAAAATAACAATTATTGTAGGTTACAGGAGTATTCTTAGGCATTTCGGTTAAATTGTTGTTAATTATGTTTGTAGTAGCACTAGTTTCTATGTTGCTGTGAGGAGTGTCAAACGATTGAGGGTGTTAGCTCGAAGAAGTGTCTATTTTCTGTCTTTTCAAGGGAGCTTCGAAGCTTGTAGATGGTACATTATTTTGGACGGTTCTTAAGGCAGTGATGATATTTGAATGATGTTGACTGTCCATTTGTAGATACGGTTGGATAGACGCAGCTTTAGAATGCCCTGTGATTTTGATGAGTTGCTGCTCGCCTACACCGGCCTTTGCCAGATTAGTAACAGCAGTTGATCGCATAAAATGGTTAGATAATTTAACTTCTGTCGTGTTCATACCTGTTTTTTGGGCTGCGTCTTTTGTCCATTTTGACAGTTCATTTCTTCCAACAGGAATGTTTTTAAACCATCCAGTGCTACGATTGGATTGCCATGCTGAATTTGGTGTCAAAAACAATCAATTTGTTGTTATTTTAGACGTTCGTTTGTTTAACAGGGATTTGTACAAACGTACCGGACAAAGCATAGGGTTTTTTGAATTAGGAACAAGCCACTTGCTATCGCACAGATTTTTTGCACCACCTTGTGCAGTTTTGCTGAAGACTGTGTTAAACTCGATCCTCCCTGAAACAAGGAATACATAATTTGACTTAAATGTCAAAATATATTTTGTAGTGTGATTTAAAGTAGATGTATGTAAATTTTATTTTTTTTGGAAAAGCAAAAGGAATTTTAGTGGTTATATATAGTTTTTGATTTTTTGATTTTTTTTTGCAAAAATGGTACAGCTAGCAAATTTTGGATGCTAAAAAAATGGCAAAACGTGATTTATACAAGGTATTGCAAAAAAGACATTAAAAAATTGCGAACAGAATTTACGCCAAGATAAAAAGTATGCGCACATATTTTGTTTTGATATAAGCGTTTTTTTTTGCCAAATTACAATAAACATTTACAGATTTTGGTGCAAAATTAAAAAGCAATATCTCACCTGTTTTGATTCCATAATTATCAATTTCTTCTTTAAAATGTTCTGTAAAGCAACGAGCCGCTTCTCCGCCCCTCCAAGCAAGCTTAACTGCTGCAATAAAGTAAAATTTACGCTGCAACCCGGTTGGGGTTGTCTCATCCCATAAGGACACCATCTTGTAGTAGTCGTCCATATTTAAAGAAGCTGAACTTGTTTACCTTTTTTCTTCATGTTTCTGGAGCTCCTTTTCGCATTTCGAGCGTCTCTAGCTGGCTTAAAGGTAATGTCGAGGAATGGGTCGAACACGATATTAAATTCTTAAAAATATTTTTCCTGCAGTTTTTTGGCAACGATATTCCACATTACTTTTACACAGTTCTTTGTAGTCTTCCCCATTAGCTTTACGCATGTTCCATGCCCAGTCTTTGAGGATTAAATTTAGCTCGCCTGTAGTTGTTGTCTGGAGTAATTGGTAATTTTTTGCTTGGCAAAATTCCATACATTGCTTCCAGATCGATGTGTGAGTTTTATGAGTATTTAGTGAAACACTATTTTCAACAGCCGCATTAATTTTACTTTCGGAAACATTTCCAAACCGATTCATTTTGAGTTTCAGTTGAAAACTTAATAAATTCGTAAGCGTCGTTTGTAATCTTTGTTGTTGGTAACGGTACATAGCAACACAGCATAGAAACCATCAAGTTTGTTTTTACAAGGCAACTTGTCAAACTTTTTTGGATTTTTTTTTCGGAAAAACTGCTGACAGCTAACTTGACAGTTGTTAAGTAATTTTTCCACTTAAAATTTATATTTGACATACCAATTCTTGATAGCGATTGGTCAAAATTAATAGGAAGGAAATAATCTTTGTTAAGTAAATAAAATCCTGCATAAGTTTTAAATTCTAAGATTATTATGACGCCAGAAACTAAGGATCAATCGAGTTGCAAAATTCTAAAGTATCCCCTTAATATAGGGTATTACCGCCCTGTTTTATTTTAAATTCTACGACAATTATGACATCAGAAACCCCGGTTCAGTGAGACTGAAAACTTCTAAAATACCACTTAACTTATAAAAGTGCTCCATAATTTTGATTAGTCGATGAGTGAGTAAGTCAGACACTGAGTCAATCAGTAGTAAAATGGCCAATTTTTAAAACTGAATATTTTAGAAAAAACTTGACATAACCTTTCCATGAATTTCTGTGAAAAGATAACGAAGTTACGATAGGGAGAAATACGCTAAAACATTTCGTGTAATATACACACTGCGTGCGTCAGGCCGAAACTTGGCCTGGCGCACTACCGTGCGCCTTGATTGTTACTAGGTCCAGAGCTATGACATTTAATTTATTTATTTATTAACTATATTAGGCGGTTAAAAAGTAATGAAACAACTGTTTTTTAGTGGAACATTGCCTTTTAAATACTTAATTAAGTTTGTTTTAACCCGGTATTTGTCACTAGGTTAAGAATTACATGGTTAGTCACATACAAAATTTTAAGAAATAAAACGCTTTTCTTTTTAATTTTTAGTTTTTATTGTAAAATAATCGGTATGAAAAGTTAAAAGACATATTATTTTCATTTTTAAGCGACTAATATGTTTATAAATCTTTATCATCTCTGAGGTACAGATTCGACATGAAGAAATTGTGTGTTCAGGGCAAATGGGACGACTGCATGTTTGACATACTTTCTTGACTTTCTGTTTTTTCATCGAGGACAAAAGTTACAAAAACTTTCTTTGACATTTTCAGGTTGTCTTACTTCTTCTGGTAGCAGTTTTACTATTTGTCTAATGAGAGTTTGCAGGCTGCATTGAAAGTTTGTAATTTGGGACCGTCTTTTAAATATGCACGTCTAGGTGAAATAGGATCACCAATGTGATTTGCTTTATACATTATAAAGCTGTTAATGTCACCAATGTTTAGCATTGAAAAGTGCTCTTTCTGTTTAACCTTTAAAAGGGTAAGCTCTACAAGTCTTTTTTTACGACTTATTGCACTACACTAATTAAAAACAATTACCGAGAGTCTATAAAAACAGTTCCAAAATTATTACATGCTTTGTCGCGCAATGAGAGAAAATCTCACACAAAGTGCGACCGCCTCTACAAAACTCTGTCAATACCAATTAGAGGTGTAACAAACCGTATGTATTCGGTACTGAGTAACGGGTGCGCCATCTAGTACCGAGTAACGAAACGTTACACACGAATGCATTTCGTTATTCGCATGCATTTCGTTACTCGCATTTTTCGTATTATACTGTTCACGCAAGACAGTTGATGCGTGTTTTAACTTTGCTGATCGATGTTTTAATTCCAGGGCGCAATCTTTTGGTGAATTTAAAAACGTATTAAACGTTTATTAAAGGTATTTTGTGTAGACAAAGTTTAAAATTTGAACAGAAAAAGGTATGAAAGTATTTTTTACAAATTAAAATATGTATATATGTTTTTGTTTTTTATTACCGCGTATTTTCACGTTTTGTTTTGTTCTTATCTTCGCTCTAATGGCATTAAATTGTTTCTTGCTGTTAATTTTTAAATATTATTAATTGTTTATATCTCATATATTATTCTTCCATTTTTTTAATTTTACAGTTTAATTTTCTGCTAATGGATAAGAAAAAAATTTTATTTTTAAATATAAACCAGAAATTTCGACATAAAATGTTTTTATTTAATTATTATTTTTTTTTGATATGGAGCGACGAGCAAGTCGCAGATGTTAAAAGTTAATGCGCCCCTAACAATTGCGGCCTTTTTTGGTTCAATTTCATTTTACGAAAAAGATTTTCTTTGTTGTTTTAGTTTTGTTTGAAATGTTTTTATTTTATTTTTACGTTTATTTTAATTCTAAGAATAAAATATTTTTTTTTTTTGTTTTTATTTGTTTAAAACATGGGGTTTTTTTCATTTTTTGTGATTAATTTCATTCTAACCAAAACTATTTTAATGTTGACTTATTAATAGAATGTTGTGTAAATTTCATTGATAATAAATAACTTTCGACATCTATTTGTTGCTTGTAATATAACATAAGATCACGATTAAAAAATTTTTAAAATAGTAACCATTGCAAATTTGGTAGATTCCGTCAACAGTTTACTTGTAGTTATACACTTACTTATTAAATCAAACTAATTTAAATAACTTAAACACAATTCTGGTTTAAAAATGAACAAGTGAAAAAATACACCTTACGCAGCTTGAATGTAATGCATTGTATGTTTTCACACCGCGACGTCATACTGTACGCATACGCAGACTCGATTCGTTCCCTCTAACATAACATAATTTATGAGGTATCGAAGTAACGAGTAACGTAACGATACGATAGTAACGAGTACTAATTGATATAGTAACGAATACATACGGGTACGCTCTTTTCGTTACTTTTAACCCCTAATACCAATGCGACACGATCGGCTTACACTCGTTATGGCAGAAAAGGGAGTGAGGGTAGCCAGGAAAGTACCTGGGAGGATACGCCTCAGTATTGTGTTTAAAAGAATTTGCACCAATTTTAAAATAAATGTGAGAGAAAATCTCATATAGCGACCAATGATGGGTTAAAGATCAGTTTTTAAGTCCTATACTGGGTGTTCGAAAATAGACGAAGATTGTAATGGGCGATTCCTTGTTTAAAACTATGAGAAAAAGTTTCTATAAACATGGGTCCGGAAAGGCACAGTTTTCAAGATACAGGGTAAAAACTGTTTAAAAAAATATTATTTTTTTATTAATATTTTAAAAAAATATTTACTCGATTCTTTTGAAATTTGACAATAATATTTGTTGTAATAAGAGGCTAATTTAGTCCTTAATAAAAAAATTTAACCAATTTATTTTTTTTTAAAAATTGAATAGCCGTTTGGATTTTTTTGTAATAAAATTTAATTATAATAATAATAATAATAATAATATATATATATATAATATATATATATATATAATATATATATATATATATATATATATATATATATATATATATATATAATATATATATATATATATATATATATATATATATATATATATATATATATATATATATATATATATATATATATATATATATATATATATTCGGCAGTAATACGTTGTTATAATATGTTCCACTTTTTTCATTCAAATCGAAAGCCAGAAAAGACGAAACATCTGCTCATGTGCCTGCGTGTGTGTCTACTTTTTTCTGCATAGATCTATTAAATTACTAATAAAATTGCAATGTTATTAAGGGTGGTTTTTAAGGGTTAAAATATTATGATATTATATCCTAAAGCATAAAACAATCATTATTTAGCCAATCAAAACCAAATTTTACCCATATTAAGGTTTACAATGTTTTTATATAATTTTTGACAATAAGGGGTAGTTTACACCTCTAAAATAATCAACGCTCATGAGTATGATATAGAATATGAAGTACAGGGTGAGATGATCCTATACAATTTTTTTGCAAATGATGCAAGCCAAAATCATTCTTTAGGATAAATATTTTTTTTTATATAAAGCTCCAACAAGGGTGGTTTTAAGGGTTGAAATATTATGATATTATATCCTTAAGCATAAAACAATCATTATTTAACTAATCCAAACCAAATGTTGACCATATTAAAGTTTAAAATGTTATTTTATATTTTTTTACAGTTAGGAGTAAACCAAAAGCGTATACAACGGCTTAATATAGAAAATGAACTAGAGGGTGAAATGAGCCTAATCCCAAATTTTTGTACAAATCGATGCTGGACGAAAAAATTGCGAGGTTTTGCCATTTTTTATATATTTTTTAACAGGAAATATAATTCGTCTGGTAACAGATTTACTGTTATGAGAACACAGTTATCACTTCGAGCATGAAAGAAATTTCTTGGGCATAATTTACGATGATTATTTTTTTATTTAGGATAAAAACTTATAATTTCAAACAAATAGGTTAATTTGGCATAAAACATAATTTTGGGAAAAGAAAATTTCTTTTATGGACAAAAATTTATCATGGTAATTAAAAAAATAATCCTTTTATAATTTACACGCATTATTACCATCTATTTAGTAACAATTTATTTAGGTATAACATTTTGAATAATTGTGTACGTTTATGTATAATATGTCTAGTTATGTAATTAGAGGTTTCTAATAAAATTTTATGCAGCCCCGAAAAAAAAAGGTTTTTTTGAGCTTGACGGCGCGTAAGACTTGTGCTATTTTTATTCATTGTGGTATACATTTACACAGCTCCGTTAATTTTAATAAACGTTTTAAAATTTTATGCAGTGCTACGTGTATGTACCCATTTTCTGGAGTATATTATGAAAAGGACGGGAAAACAAAATATTAATATGTCTTTTTCTTTTTTTTGAATTGTGAGTTTCGGTAAAAAAAACTCTGTTTTTTTGTTTCGTTATGACCCTCGTTTTCCGATTACCCTGTGAAATCCAATAAATAATAAAAAAATATTTCCTAAAAATTTTTCCAAACTCTTAGAGCGAATCTTACCTATAAAAAAACAGAGTTGTTGGATGTACGAAGTAGGCATGAATGAAAACTTTTGTTACTAAATTTCCTATAAGAATGGAATCTATTATAAATCGCAGAACGTACCAGGCTTGTTGCAAAATAGTAACTAAGACAAAAAAACCGTTTTTTGGATTATTTTTTAGAATTCTAAATTTCTTTGACAACTCTTATATTCGGCCACTAAAAACTTTATTATATGATGACACATCTTGCCAAATTTCATTAAAATCCGTTTGATAGTTTTTGCACTATCGTCTATCATGAAATCCAATTTTCTTTGATAAAATAGACAATTTTTGCAAATCGGGTAGAGTACACATTATTAAACCTAGACATTGAACTTTTCTTTTACCAGAGATCTTAAGCTTTCAAACGGATGCGGCGTCAGCAAATGTTAAAGGTTTTAAACAATTCCAATCATTTTTGACATTTGACGCGGACAATTGGTCGCGCGACAAATCGACACGACAAATATGGCGAGACGGCAATTCGTCGCAGCGACAATTCGACGCGGTCAAATACGACGCGACGCATTTAAAATTCGACGCAGACACAATTGGTCGCAGAGACTCGGCGCGTTATTTAAAAAGTAGGCTTTTTCTAAATAATACATTTAATGTAAAAAAAGCAAATCATGGGCCTTTTCTAATACGTCTCTGCATTTTTACGTCTGATATATAATTGGGAAAAATAAAAAGCCGCTTTGCTTACCAGAACTAACCATGATTGACTGGAACTTAGGGCTTTTGAATTTGTCTAAATTATACCCACATAGAAGTTATTAATTTGATATTTTTTATAAATATTGTAATTGCACTAATCTTCCTTTAGGTATCTTTTCGTAATATCGTTTGTTTTTTAAAATGGAACTTTCTGTATATTATTTAGCCATTGATAGATATTGCTAAATACTATACAGAGTATTTCTGATCTTGGGGCACAAATTTTACAACGATACTTCTGAATATCACAACGATATTTCTCATTGTCAGCGTCGAATTCTGCTGTGTCGAATTGCGATGCGACGGATTGTCGCAGGCGACCAATTGTCGCATGCAACGAATTGTCGTACGTCGAATTGACCACGTCGAATTGTCACGAGTCAAATTGACACCATCATGGATTTTTTAAACAATTTTTGTGTAAACAAAAATATATATTTTTACTTTAAAATTATTCTAAAAGTAAGGTAAAAATAAGACAATAATTTCATATAAACTATGTTGATTTTTGGTATTGTTTATAGATTGGCTATAAACGCCTATCAACTTTAATCGCTTACATCTGGACATTTAATGGACCAATTGACAATTTCTCCTGTTAAAAAAAGTGTCTTTACGAGCACATTTAAACTACATTTTTAGTAAAATTTTAATGCGAAAGTGATTCATAACTTTAAACAATCGCTGAGGACGACGAAATAATTTGATTTTTATATAAAAAAAAGTTTTTAAGCTTAAGACTACTTGTAAATATAAAAAATAAATTAAATGTCTACGTTCCATCTGGACCCCACCTATTTTGCAAAAGTGTTAATTTTTTAAACATAATTGGACTGAAAAACTATTATGCAAAAACTATTGAACTGAACAGAAGGCTTGAGATTATATCATATTATGCTATTTTTATAGATTGGCTATAAACGCCTATCAACTTTAACCGCTTACATCTGGACATTAAACTGACCAATTAACAATTTCCCCTATTGAAAAAAGTGTCTTTACGAGCACATTTAAACCACATTTTAAGTAAAATTTTAATGCAAAAGTGATTTATTACTTTAAACAATTACTGAGGACAATAAAATAATTTTATTTCTATTAAAAAACAGTTTTTAAGCTTAAGACTACTTGTAGATATAAAAAATAAATTAAATGTCTACGTTCCATCTATCTGGGCCCTACCTATTTTGCAAAAGTGTTAATTTTTCTAAAAACAATTGGACTGTAAAACTATTGTTCAAAAACTATTGAACCGGACAGAAGGCTTAAAGTTTTATCATAGCATGGTGCTTTTTTTGACCGAATATGAAATCTAAAGGGTCCAAACTCACGCAAAAAACTACATATTTGGACTTTTTTTGGGTAATTGCTATAAGCATAATGCATTTTTCAATTTCTTACTAGTCTCATATTCTATGAAATTTAATTGTAAAACTCTTTTTACAAATTTTCGCTACGGCCAATATTTACGAAGTTATGGGCGATTAAAGTAAAAAAATGCATTTTTATTTTTTTTAATACATTTTGTATATTTAAAAAATGTTTCTAAGAAAAGCATATCTTGATTCTTCTTTACTAGTCATTTCATGAAATGACTAGTAAGCAGTTATTGCTGGGAACGGCAATTTTTAGTGTTTCACGCTAACATATACATTATTCTAAAGGACAAGGACCTGACTGCCACCTCATACATCAATCCAAAAACGAATAAGGCTTGATCTATTTTTAAATATCTATATTTTAACTTATGAAACTATCTCAGTACGCGAGTTGTATAATAACTATAAATTACTTAAGAATAACGCCCAAAAACGTAAATCCAAATGTTTATGACCCTCCTTGCTTCATACAAAATATGTACTTTACCGCAGAAGTTTCTACATACTAGAACAAACTTTTATATTACCTTGCTAGAGAAACGAGAGCTTTTACAAAATTTACATTTAGGAAAATATAAGTTTTGTCGTTCTATGTTTGTAAATATATAACGCTTTTTAGTTTAATTTTCTATATTTTTTCTTTTAATTTTATCTTAAAAACGGTGGCCGACTTGCCATCGAAACGAGGATTAGTATCTTAAATGTTTTGCCTTTTTTTGAAGGTTTTTCCATTTTCTGTTTTAGGCGATCTGCAAGTTCATAGGGGTCAATAGGACTGAGCAGGCTCAGTTCGCTATACCCCGGGACCTGGATCAAAGTGGTCCCATTTTTTAGAGATATTAAGGCAAGCAATCCCAACAAAAACATATTAAAACATGAATCCACCACAAAACTATTTAACATATTTACTATTAGTCATGTTAACTTGAATACGTTAGTAGTAAGTGTTAAAACTTTTTAAAAAATTATGCCACATGTAACTTATGAAATTTTTCGTACTGTGGCCCTAAAAAGGGATATAAACTTTTTCGAAAGCTCGGCAAAGCTAAAAGGTGTTAACTTTTAATAGCCTGCATTAGCACCTAATAATCCTTAAGTTGTTTGATTTACTGGTTGGTCCAGATTTTCCACTTTCTCCTTATACAGGATAAAGCAAGTTTTTAATGACAAATTTTGATAGTTTATTAAACAATACCTGTATCCAAAAAACGTTATGTTAAAAGATATTGGCATAAGCTTCAGTTTCACGATAGAGAGAGTTTCGTTTTAGTTAATCAACTTAATGTTTTCTAAATATATTTAAAACTTTAAAAATACACATGAATTTTGGATATGAAATAGGATGTATTTACCTATTTTTTAAATTTTTGACGTAACGATGGGTGATTCATGAGGAAATGTCAATACTTAGGGTACGTATTCACGGTCCAAAAATAAGCATAAAATTCTATACAAATATGGGTCCGCAAGGCCTTCGTTTCCAATATACAGGGTGTTAAAGTTTTTATTTATATTTTTTTATACATATAAAAAAAAGAAAATATGTTTTGCTGAACATAATTTAAAAACAATAATTTTATTATAAAATTAAAATACATATGGTTTAATTATACATTTTTTTATTTTTTCAAATTTTGCTGTTATAAAATCAGATGCATGTCATACGTGGTATTTTATTTAAAATCCAAATATCTCGAAAACGGTTGCTCATATCGACTTTTAACAAGTATACCTTTTTGACGTAAAAATGACAAAACAGTTACTTAATTTACTTAAAAATGTAATACAGGGCCGTACTAAAAAGTTGTGGTTGTTCAAAATATTAAAAAGACGTGTAGGTGGCTCCCCCTACAAGTAAGAGCCGTAATAAGATTAGATTCAAATTCGTCATATCAAAAAACTCCCGGATACCAAATTTTACTTCAATATTTACATTATCATAGATTTTATTTAAAAAATAGAAAAATTAAATAAAAATTTTAACACCTTGCATCCCGGAAACGAAGGCCTTGCGGACCCATATGTGTATAGACTTTTAGGTTTATTTTTGGACCCTGAATACCTACCTGAAGTATTGACATTTCCTCATGAATCACCCTGTATATCCCATTGCTGTGTTCGCACGTCGATGTCGTGGTTGGTCCCAGTAGGATCTTTTGTAACATGCGCTGGGGTTGCCGGTTATCGGCAAATCCAACCCGCTGGGGTTGTAATCGTCTGCTCGTCATACTTTCCAGGAGACAGGGACACCAGAACACGTATTGTGCGGCACGAGTAAGGGGAGATGTAAGAACTCTCTCCCAATTTTATATAGGATTCATTAGAACTCTTTCGGCCGTGTGATGATCGCGTTGTTAAATTTAGCAATGGACTTAGCAATTGTTAAAAGTTAACAACGGTTTAAAATGTTTAACAAAATGTCAGATTTTGACAGGTTGCCTACTAAAATCATTGAATAACACTGACAATGACGTTTTGTTAAACATCCTAAACCGTTGTTAACTTTTAACAATTGCTAAGTCCATTGCTAAATTTAACAACGCGATCATTACTCGGCCGTGATTCTATTGGGAAAAATATAAATTGGTGTAAGCCAGAGTACTAATTTATGAAAAAAATCAGTATTAACCAAAATAATGGCAAAAATCAGAAATAAGATTAATTAAATATTGATTAAAACTACGACATAGTCCATAAAAGTAAAACGAAGTTACAATAAAAAAGTATATTTCGGTCAGTGTTCTAAATATACCAGAAAAAATCTTAGTTCTGAAAACTGCAGTGGCTTGCGATCCATGAAAGCTAGGGAAGCATTACTTCCTCTAGAATCATCAACCAAACAAAAATTCTAGCATTGGAAATCTTGAAAAATAGTCTATTTAATAGGCCTTTACGAGTAAGCAGCATTCCAAGTTAAATACTGCGGGCGTATCAAGAAAAAAACAATAACACATTACGCTCTCTTTGTCATACGAATACCATTGCGTTCAGCGTTTTCTTAATATAGCCCATTCAATATACACAAAATTTTCTCAAAATCTAGAATTTACCCGTTAAGAATTGAAATTTTGGATTTAGATATTTTAAGAGTAGAGCTATCGATGCAAACAATTTTTTCCACGGATATTCACCTATGGTTACCTGTGCACACCTGTATTTTGCTGAATTTTTATTATTTTTATCTAACTTTTAAAAAAATCAAAATAAAAAAAAGTTCTAAACAAAGGTTGTACCTAAGATCTTAATACACAACTTTTATTTGTCATTTATTATGGAAGTAAAGCGAATTTTTAAATAGAGTCAATTGTACAGGTATGTAAGAGGTCCCTTTTTTACCAGTATTTTTTTAATTTGACTTTTAAAAAAATTAAGATAAAGAAAACATTTTAAATTAAATTTATAGATGAAAGGTAAGCTAAAACTTTTGTATAATTTTTTTATATATTTTATTAATTTTAAGTTATGTAGTTATAGCCTATTTATAAATTGAACTATTCTTATAGTCGTGACGTACAAACTAGCGTTTGTCTACTTGAAAAAAAAACAAAATAAAGCCAATGTTGTTATTCAGAAGATGTAACATACAGTTTATTGAAAAGTTGTATTATTACAAAGATATACTTAATTATAGGGATAAAATATTGTTATACGCGTGAGTTACACCTTTAAAATATCAATGCATTCTACTGCATATCGACAGCTGAGGCTTTTTTTTGCTAATTATTTATTTAGAAAATGCATAAACGCTTTCAGTGATTATATAGTTAATGTTTAAATAATTTGCATAAACAAATTGAATTAAAAAAATTTACAAAACTTTTGGTTTATTTTTTAGGGGAAAAATAATATTTTGGTTAATTTGAAAAGCTCTGAATAATTTTTTTTTAATCACCGCAATTTTTTAAATATAATAATAAGATGATTTTATTTCGGACATACTAGATTAGATTATTTGAGCGGAGATGGCGAAAAATGACCTCCACCACTGCAACCTTACCAGATTTATTGTGGTTTCTCCTATCGTTCTTTAGAGTACCTTGTCCAAGCCCGTCTTCTTAACTAGACTCCAGAGTCTCGACACTGGCCACTCCATATAACTTGCCGGTTTTGGCTTCTCCATCCCAAGCCTAGTAAACCCAAGCCTGCATAGTGCTTCGCAATGGCACCACACATGTAGGGCTGTTTCTTCAGCCTCCTGGCAGAACCTACACAGGCTATCCTCCACCAGGTTCATTCTTTCCAGGTGCTTGTTGAGTTTACAATGACCTGTTAGTTGACCTACCGTTATCCTTACGACCTTACGGCTGTGGCTCAGTAGGTCCGATGTAAACTTGGCCGAGCAGGTCTTAATGAACTGCTTTGCCTGTCGTTGTCCCGGTGTTTGTACCCACCAGCTTTGAAACTGTCTGTCTACCCAACTCTTAATAGATGCTTTGAAGAGACCTGCCGAGATACCGCAGAATGGCTCCGGGCCTATCATTTCCGCGGCTGATCCTCTTTGGCTAGGCCGTCGGCCTCTTCGTTACCTGGATGGCTCCTCGTGGCCTGGTACCCAGGCTACCGTAAGTTTGTTTTCCAAGCCCACTTTTTCCAGGGCCTGTATACAGTCCCCGACTAGTTTGGAAGTAACTTTATGGGAACTGATGGCCTTCAAGGCCGCTTGGCTATCTGAGTAAATGACGATATTTTTTCCTTTACTCCCTTTTTCTTTAATCCTCACGGCGCAATGCACTATTGCTGCGATTTCCGCTTGGAAAACCGTGGCGTGCTGACCGAGACTTAAGATTACCTTTTCTCTAGGCTTATCTCCATAGATGCCAGCTCCTACACCCTTGTTGGTCTTGGAGCCATCTGTATACCAGACATGATCGATCGGCTTTGATTGGAGGGCCTTCCTTCCAGTCCTCCCTATCTGGTATGACAATACGAAAGTGTCTATTGAAGATGAAACGAGGGGTTGTCCTGTCTGAGGGCATCTCAAACAATGAGCTGACCTCTTGGTCCTCCTCTATTTCCCATCTTGGAGTCCTTCGGTGTTCTATAATTGGACTTTGACCTCCTTTGAGCCTATAGAGTACCGCCTTTACTTGCCCCTGTATGTAGATGTGGAGTGGCGGCAGGTTTAGCAGCACTTCCAGGGCTGCGGTTGGAGTTGTTCTCATAGCTCCCGTGATGCATACGCATGCTAGCCTTTGCACACTTTGAAGTTGTCTGATTGCTATGGTCTGTGAGACTCTTGCCCCCAGGCAACTGAACCATAGGTTATCATGGGTCTTATTACCATTTTATACAACCACATGTTCATCTTTGGGTTAAGTCCCCAGCTTTTTCCACAAAGTCTGCGACATCTCCCGAGGGCAATTTTTGCCTTCTGAACAAGTTTGTTGAGGTGTGGTCCCCAGTTCATCTTTTGGTCAAAAATGACTCCTAGATACTTAACCTCTTTTGAGAAGGGGATTTCCACTCCATTGAGCTTTGGACATCTGAGTGCCCTTAGTGCTCTTTTCTTTGTGAAGGGAACAATAACGGTCTTTTGTGGATTAACCGACAGACCTTCCTCCCTGCACCATTCGTCTACGATGTTCAGTGCGTTTTGCGTCCTTTCTGAAACAAAGTCTAAGTGCTTACCTCTAACTACGATGGCTATGTCGTCTGCGTAGCCGAGGCAGTGAAACCTCTCTTTGGCCATTTTTGCCAGAAGGTCGTCGACTAGGATCGCCCAGTATAATGGTGATAGCACCCCTCCTTGTGGGCAGCCCCTCCCCACTCAGCTTCTATGGTGTCCTCGCCCAAGGTGGATCTAATGACCCTGTTTCTTAGGCTGGCCTCCATCCAGTAGCATATGGTTTGTGGGATGTTCCTTCGTGTAAGAGCCTTTATTAACGATCCTGTTGGAACGTTGTTGAACGCTCCCTCTATGTCTAGAAATGTGCCAAGCGCTATCTCTTTGTCATCGATTGACTTTGTCAGGAGTCTGCTCAGATCGTCCAGAGCGGAGCCCGCAGACTTTCCTGATTGATAGGCATACTGGCGGTCACTTAAAGGGTATAGTGATAGTATGTTATCCCTTATGTATCTATCCACAATTTTTTCCAATGTTTTGAGCAGGAACGAGGATAGACTTATAGGTCTATATGACTTAGGCGTTTGGTCTGAAATTCTGCCTATCTTTGGCAGGTAGACTACTGTAGCCTTTTGCCATATTTTTGGTATGTAGCCCTAGGCAATGCATGCTCTGAAAATTTTGCAGAGATGCGGCAGTAATATGGCCATGCCTTTTTGGAGCAGTACCGGGTAGATTTCATCCGGGCCTGGCGACTTGTATGGTGGAACTCGCCTATGGCCCATTTGATTTTTTCATATGTTACCACTTCCTTTGCCTTATCCCAGTCTTCCTTTAGGGGTCTTCTGGGATTGCGGGCTTGTTTTCTTGGCCGAGGTTGATCAATTATGGTTGATCCTGGAAAGTGGGTGTTAATCAATAGCCCTAGGGTTTCCTTGTTAGTGCTCGTGAAGGCCCCGTCCGTTCTTTTTAGGGGGCCGGGAGCACTCGCAGTACCTTCTCTTGCGAGGACTCTGTGGATCCTGGCGCATTCCGGGGTTTCTGTGACATACTAAATAAATATATAAAACTTAGGATATTTTTTTTTATTTAGAAAATTAACATACTTTTTATGTAATTGCACATTAATTTTATTTAGATAAGTCACACTTTTTTCACCTGTGCATAAAAATATGCAATATTTAAATTTGATAATATATGTACATATATAAAATAAAATAACCATTTAAAAGTATACACTTTAAAGCACTTAAAGTTACTTATTATTAAAACTATACGAATTTTAGGTTTAAAAATTTAATCGAAGTGCACAAAAAAGCCGAAAAAAAAAGTTGGATATTTTTTCCTATATGTAAAAAAAAACAATTTAATTTAAATATTACTAAAAAGTAGGTATCGACTATCGAAGAATAAATTATCAGTTTTAATATTTATTACAATAATTATGAGCAGAAATTTGTGCATAATACGTCAAAATAAAAAGCAACATTTTAAAGTGAATTTTAGTCGAGAATAAAAATTCAAATCTTTATAAAACTGTTGTTATCTGAGAATGAAGGCTTTTTTTTATAAATAATCTCGATTTCATATTTTTCTGGTACAATTTTTATCTGATATTATTAATTAAAGAGTCGGTGATGAAAATTCAAAGAGGAGTTTAAGACATTGCGCATGCGCAGTACTCAAAAATGTCTTTTTTAAAAATCGGGTGTATATTTGTTAAAAGTTGAGATATTGAAAAAAATTTAAACAAAGGTTGTAGCCTAGATCACAATTTACAACTTTTAATTAAAACTTTTTTTTATATTTTAAGAATTAAAGAAGTTTTATTTTAAACAATTAAAAATCATAAACATTTGCTATTTTTGGAAATCCCTAGTCACATGTTTTGGAGAAAATTTTTTGATATGATTGAATCTAATTGCAGAATTTATCGCCCGAAGGGTTAATTTCAACCCTAATGTGTATTGACTGGGCTAATACGACTACCGGTGCATTGCTATTGTGGTTTAGCCAATCTGAGCTTTAGATAAGCAAGATATATTCGACATTGCTCTTCAAGGTTTAAAGGTCACCATACATACAAATTAAATTTTAAAAATCAGAGTCTACCAAAATGTTATTTGCACGAGCGTTTGACACTTTGAGACTGACGTATACAGCCGTATATAGAGAGAAGCTAATGTGCTTAAAATAAAGCTCGACTCGACGTCCAGCTTATATCTGTCGGGTGACAGCAAAAAGACTTTTGGGCTGTAATTTCTTTAATGTTTTAGTTAGTATTTTGTAATTTGGTATGGATAGTAGGTTGTCTAAATATAATTTTTCACATATTTTTTAAATTTTTTTAACTTTCAGTTTTACTGGATATGTAATAAACTTCCAGTTTTACATGTCATAAACTTTTATATTAGATATGAACAGTTTAGACGACTTTCTATATATTTTTACATATTTACAAGTTAATTTTTTTTGTTTAACTAAATCAAATTAGGTGCAACATTTACAACATTTTGTCAGCTTGCGTGCAGCAAATTAAGTCCTCAGGCATATAATTTGATAGAGCCAGCTATAGAAAACAATTGCAAGGCTTTAAAAAGCTTTTTGAATTAAAAGTCAGTCCCACAACATACTTTGTGATACAATATAATAATACATCAAAGACTAGATGTTTTTAATTTTCCTGTTGCACTCGTTATCTAATACGCATACATCATACATGTAGTTAAAAACTCTCCAATTTAATGTCCATTACATTTTTTGTTTCATATAATATTTAAAATTAAACTAAATGTTTAAATTAAAAAGAAAAAACATTAATTATTCCAAAAGCAAAAACAAAAATAAAGACTCACTTATGAATGTACAAAAAGTAGCTAAAGCATTTGTAATTAGTTTAGAAATGCTGCAAAAGGTGGTAGATAAAAAAAAGAACAATCCCATTTCCAAAAAAAAAGGTATACGAAAGACGCCAAAAACTGAGAATATCAGTAAATGTATAAAAATAAAGTAGGGGATGATTTATGAACTTTACAGATAAAAAAAAAATTGAAATAATAACTTTCACTAGTACTAATGGGATAAAAAAACTGTTTATCATCTTCCAATTCATCCACAACAGGGGTAATGATCGTTGGCCTTATTTGAACACCGAGTACTTGTTCCCTCTTTCACCAGGCTATAATTATATTTTTCCGTATTTTATACTGATCTGCGCCAATACTCTTCTTTGTAACGATGGCCAGTGCTTTTTTCCAAATAGGTTTAATCTGATCAGATTCAATCCCATCACCATATGGGTGGCTCATAATAAGATTTTGTTCTGCCCATATGTATTACTCTATACACGTACACTGTCATCAAATGAATAAATGTTTGGTTTTGTTTTTGAACTTGCCATCGAAAGAAGTTCATAGCAAGATATTCTGATTTTCTTTTATTCACTAACCATAAATCACTTTTTCTCCAACTTGCATTTGGTTGTTTATTAAAAATTCTTAATTATATAAAGCATTGACTAGTATTAATAGAAAAGGCCCTTGCAAATTACCTATTAGCTGTTCCTTTAACTATTTTTAAAACATTTCACAATTCATATTTTTATGATAGCCCCAACTTTTAGATTCAAAAGAAAAAATAAACATGTGGCTGGAATAAATCCCGTTAAAGACCAGGCATGTAAAACAATTAAGTATTTTTTGTGGCCGCATTCTTTTTTTTTTTTGGAATGAATTAAATATATACGGTTTCACTTGAGTTTGCGCTTGTAGTTTAGTTTGTTGAAATCCGCAGATTTATTTTTGACTGTAAATCGATAGGCACCAAAGAATTTAAAAAATGATTGATTTTTTTAAAAGTGGTGTATTAGCAGTATTTGCTTAATAGGAAAATATGATTCACAATAAAAAACTCAATTTTGTTATACATTTATAATTACAAAAATGTTATCCTATGTTAACACGCGTCATTAAAATTAAAAAAATATAAAAGTTTTTGCTTAAAAAATAAATGGCATTTGCGACATAAATAAGTTAATTGTTCATAAAGAAAGAATAAATGTAAAACAATTCTGATATACTTGTACAGGGTCTTTGATCATATTTACGTGGCATCTGGGGTTTTTATTTTTGACGACAGAAAAAAATGTTTTATATAAAAATTTTAGGATTTTTTCAATATTATCTTTTGAAATTATCAGTAAAAAAATATCGCAATAAAAAATGGAAAAATATAGGCAATTTTAACTTTTTTCAATGAAACACCCTGTATATTATGCGCTACAACGAAAGATCTCTTTTTTTCTGATTTCAAATATATATATATATATATATATATATATATATATATATATATATATATATATATATATATATATATATATATATATATATATATATATATATATATATATATATATATATATTTATATATATATAGTTTATTTGTTTATTTTCTTTGACCTTTGCCTTGATATATTGTTTATGCTTTTCCAAAATTTTCTGGATTTTCTTGGGGATAAGGTCAGGCAATATATAAAAACAGTTGCTTACTAAGCAATTTTCATATATTTTTTGTCAATTATGACGTTTCGGCCTGGAAGGGCCTTCATCAGGTATATATGTTTTTTTTTTATAATAACAACAAATCAATCTTAAAACTAAGGGGTCTCTCACAAAAAACACTCATTTTTGTTGTGTAATGAACATTTAGAACTTAAAAGTGACAAACAAACACTTAACATTTAACACAAATAAATAAAATGTATTTATTACAAGAAAATCCAGAAAAATTTGGAAAAGCATAAACTATATATATATATATATATATATATATATATATATATATATATATATATATATATATATATATATATATATATATATATATATATATATATATATAAATATATAAAAACATTGATGATATTTGAATGAACCATTTTTCAGATATTTTAGGTTAAATTATTAATAAATTACAAAAAGTTTTATATTAGTATCAAGAAAGCCCTGGAAACAATAGAATTGTTATGTTGTTGAATTTGGTGTGGGTTTTCTCTGATGTTTATTTTTGTGATTTAACATTCCTGCTAAAGTAAAGGAAGACTTGTCGGTGAATAGAATTTTATTTAGAAACTTTGGATCCTACTGCATAAACCTAGCTATTTCCAATGCATACTTAGGTCGGTCCTGCATGATTTGTTCAGGAAGATTCTGAACGGACATAAATTTATAAGGATAAAATTTGTAAAACTTTAAGGTTAAATAAATTTTATAATCTGTTTTATTAAGTTCAGATGCCGCATCCGAGATTGATATTTCAGGATTTTCTAAAATTATTAAAAGTAGTAAGTGCAAGTCCAATAGAAAAAGTATAATAATATAATTATCCTGAAAAAACGACGATATCCAAAACCTTGTTTTCATGTCGTGCTGCAGTCCTTTTCTACTTTTTAAAGGTTTTTCGTTCAATAAACTATCCTACTATGTATTTGATAGTATCTATGTATAAATGGTACCAGTTGTTAAGGATATAATAAGAAATATTCCCTCTGCACTGTCGTCACATTATTATTGTTACCATAAAAAAGACGCATAATAGAGATTTTTGTTCTTCTGCATAGCCCATCAACAAAAAAGCAATACAAACTACTTTTAATAGTTAAAATAATAAATTTCAACTTTTTACAATATCAATACGTCAAATTTATTAAAACAATTTTTTTGTTTTTATAGCTTTCTTGATACTAATATGATTTTTTTTTTCAATTTATTTATATTTTAGGCTTAAATATCTCAAAAATGGTTCATACAATTATTATCAATGTATATATATTTGAAATCAGAAAAAAAAAGATCTTTTATTGTAGCGCATAATATACGGGGTATTCCATTTAAAAAAGTTGAAGTTGCCTATATCTTTCCATTTTTTTAATGCGATGTTTTTTTACTGATAATTTCAAAAGATAATATGAAAAAAAACCCACAACTTTTATATTAAACATTTTTTGCTGTCTTTAAAAATAAAGGCTCCAGAAGCCACGTAAATATAATCAAAGACCCTGTACATGTACATGTTATACCTATACACTTGGTATCTTAAAAACTGAACCGTTTTTAAGATTTATTTATTACAAATATGTTATATATTTGTACTCATCTATAGTTAGTGGAAACTCTTTATGCAACCCAAATTGGTGATTTGCTGATTTGCAACCAATTTTTTCAATATTTCATTGGTAGAAATATTTTATTAAGCGGGATATAGCCGTTAATCCACCCAAAATCATTGGTAGGTACAGGGTGGCCCGTTTATTAGGGGCCTATACCCTTTCGCAGAAACTATAAGTTATACGAGAAAAAGCTTTTTATAAAAGTTGTTTGTTGTAAAGGTATTTTTAATTTTATGATGCTTTAAGATTTGTTGCGTTTTGTGTGTGGGTGGTGGCTCAAGGTAATTTTTTTTTTAAATAAAACACCCTATTTTTTATTTCTTTTTTGGATAGTCGTTTCAAAGACCAATTCAACGGTATATACGATTATGGGTCTGTGATGTACTATTTTAAAATTATGTTACGGCTATGACTATGACTCTGATTGACTTAAGAAAAAATATTCGCATTTTTTTATAGGATAGTGCTTTTAAATATTTAAAGTTTCAATTTAAACTTTTGTTAAAAACTACGCAGTGTTGCCAAGGTTCGCTAACTGTTACTTTTCGCATTTTTTTTGAATTAAACACCCCTTATATTATTGTATTTTTGTATAGCCATTTTATTTACAATTCCAATGATATAACATACTAAAATTGGTTGTAAGTTTTAAATAATAACTTATTACCGGTTGCATCAATAATTTGAAAGAACCCTTAGCATTTAGTATTCCCTAAATCTCCAATGTTGGCAATAACATGTTTGGCTATTTTAATAATTATTATTGTGCTAAGGGTTTCTTAAAATGGTTGGTGCAACCGGCCATAAGATATAAAATTGTAAATAGGCTTTCTATTAACGTGATCACAAGCCTTTTAAGATGTTGTTAAGAAGTTATATAAAAAAAAATTCAGGCTTCTTACATGTTAGTAAGGAGCTAATTCAAAGTTTTATATCTTAATGATTTAAATCTTCTAACCAATCTGCCAATTAAGCGCAAACGGTAAGTCATGGACCTAAACTATCTCATATCTTTGGAATTGCAAGAAAAAGTGGCTGTTAAAAATAAGATAATATACAGGGTGTCTAATTAAAAAAAGCGAAAAGTAACAGTTTGCGGACCTTGGCAACACTGCGTAGTTTTTTACAGAATTTTAAATCAGAAGAATAATTCGTCGCTGTTATTACGAAGGGGCCTAACTCGATATTGGGTGAAAATGAGTTATACCCTTTGTTAGGCATAACCAGACCTTATTTATGTTATGACAAACTGGCATATCTCAATATTACACCGTTTATATTTTATGGAACTATAGCAATCAGGTGTATCTTAGATTATCCATAAAAATATTTTTACGTAAAGGCCAAAGTTGACATTGGCCCCTATGCCATAACCATAATATTTTTTAAGAGCGTCTTTCTGGGCGAATCTCAAGATATGTCTTTACGTTATAATATTTTTATAAGAGATGAAAAGAAATTTTTACATAAGCCCTCTGAATTAATGAATACTATAACTTTTTTTTTGATTGAATGGAATTTATAATGACGAAACCAAAAGAAACTATAAAATCCAAAAATCATTCCAAGGTCTGGTTGTTCTGTAAATCCACGTGGCACGCGGCATGCGTTTCACATCAGTTTTGGTTCCGAGATTTCATGTTTAAAGCAAGACCTAAGGTTTAAGTGTATGTACGTTTAAGTGTATGCATCGATTTAAAATTAGTTGCAAATCAACAGAAAATCTAAAAACGCTCAAGTTTGTCGTACTATGTTTGTAAACGCTGGATATTAGTGATAAAGTAATGAGTACCTCTATTAAAAAAACTACAAGATTCTGGTGTTTTGGAGATAGAAAAACGCGGTGGTCGTACTAGAGCAGCGGCCGAAAACGATAAAATTTTAAGGGACAGTATTCTTAAACACATAAACAGGTTCCCTAGGGTGAAATCCCATTACTGTTGGAAAAACAGTTCCAGAGAGTAACTTAACGCAGATTTGTCAATAAGTAAAATGTATCTTAACGATTTGGAAACGAACGCAAAGAAGCCATGCCTTTCACTATATCGGTCAGTTTTTAAAAGTATGAATCTATCATTCCACAGACCTAAGAAGGATCAATGGGCTATGCCGAATTCAATATTTCGGTACAGAAGAAGAAAAACTAAAAATTAAAGACGCTTATGAAAAGCAGATTTTGGAGAAAACCGCAGTGCGACAAATAAAAGAAAGGAGTAAGGCTGACGCTTAGAATGATCCTACAATTTTTAGTGGCTGTTTTGATCTGCAACAGGTAATAAACTTACCTATCTCTAACGATGGTGCAGTCTTTTACAAAAGAAGGTTAAGTGTGTTTAATTTAACAGTCTATGATCTAGGCACTCTAGACTGCCTTTGTTTTACGTGGCACGAAGGTGCGAGTGGTCGCGGTGCTTCGGAAATTCAAAACGTTGAAAAAATACGACAAGGAAAAGAAGATTCAGTCTGCCCACCTATTTGCTGATGGGTGCGGTGGGCAGAACAAAAATTCTATTATGGCCGCTGCTCTTTTTTACACTGTGTTTAACTGTGGAAATTTAAAAGAAATAAGCCTACGCTTTTTTTCTCCCAATCACTGTCAAAGTGAAGGGGACTCAGCACATAGCGCCATTAACTACGCAGTCAAGAAGGCTGGTGACTTGTTTACTCTGAGCCAGCTAGTGCCCGTATTTCGTCTAGCCAGACAGAAAAACCCTATCAAGTTTACACTTTAAATTTCGATGACTTTTTAAATTAAAAAAAAATATATGCGAAGACTATAGGTTCAAGTCTATAAGAACTGACGACAATGGCAATGATTTTAAATGGACCGATATCTTTGAACTTTATGTACAACAAGATAGCCCAAATAAGTTATTTTTCAAAGCCAGTCATTTGGAAACTCAATATCGAGCTATCACCATTAGACGTAAAATTGGAGGTACTATAACTCTTTTTAAAATTAAACAAGGAACCCAAGTCAATACCTTTGTTAAAATATCATGACTTAATGGCGCTATGTAAAGGTGACGAACCTGTCATTCGATGTCCTGAGGATGTTTTGTTTTACAGTTCTTTGCCGCACACAACATCCTAATAACTTTTAGTTTAAAACTCTTGTTAACTTAGAGTACCGTTTAAGTTTAGATTTAAAACTGTTAATAAGAATTTTCTTTTTCCTGTTTTGTTATTTTTTTTTATTTTAGTTCAGAATGATATTCTTTAGTTAAACATTACATACTACATAACTTAAAAGTGCTGTTAAAGATTAGATTTTAACATTCAGAATTTTCATCGGAATTTGCTTTTTTCTCGTTTGTTCTTTTATGCAGAATAATATTCTTAAATCAGACATTACCTGCTACTAGGTTTAGAAAAACATTTTATATTTTTGGTATGGAATAATTATATGATTTGCAGATTTTCTTTAAATAAAAATATATAGACAAAAAGTTTAAAAAATCGTCTAGCTTTTTATTGAAAAAAACATTATTTTTTATAATAGAGGGGCCAATTTGGTTTGATGCACAAACGTAAACTTATTATTTTTTTACAAAGGGCCTATCTTAATTATTATTTTATTTAAACAAAACACGGATAATTAAAAAAAAAAGAAAATGCCTCATGTTTCTGCATTGATTTATTTATGTTATTGTAAAAAAATAAAATAAAATATGATCCAAATGTTAGCGATATATCCAAAATGATGACACCAATTTTCTTTAAACCGCTCTCCTGAAAAGTTGTAAAAATCTAGATAGGCCCCTTCGTAATAACAGCGACGAATTGATCAAAAACATTACCGTATAAAAATAAGACAAATTTTTTTTTAAAGTCAATCAGCGTCATAGTCATAGCCGTTACATAATTGTACCATTTTCAAGATAATCCCTAGTAGGTCGTAAACGGTGCATCACAGGCCAATAATCATATATATCGTAGAATTTGTCTTTAAAAAGGCTATCAAAAAACGTGATAAAATATAAAGTGTTTTATTAAAAGAAAACTATATAAAAATGGAATAAATCTAAAAACATAATAGGATAGGCTATTTGAGAATGCGGAGAATTAAGAGTCAATTACTGTTATCAGTATAAATTAGGAGTTTAAAAATGGTTATTTATTAACGTAAGTTGAAAATAATAATTAATTTATTAAAAAATCCGTAAATAAAAATGCATTTTTTAAACATTGGTTACGTGACACAAAACGCTCCTGATTGGTCGAGTTTATGATGACGTCACCTGCTTGTAAACCTCGTTTGCCCACTTGCGCTATATTAGTTTTCGAAACTGTTTAAATAAAATTTTCCTATATTATTCATTGTTTTTGTGTGATTTATTTGCAATATTTTACAAATTCTGTCAAATACTTTCCACTATGGACAACGATTTTGTAAAAGCAGACAGCAGAAACCTTCCCCAAGTCGACGCAATCATGGTCGGATTATTTTTCAAAAATAATTCCGACTTTTTTCCTTCGGAGCTAAAAATGTGAAAACAGCAAAGTAAGTGTAATAACACTTTAGTGGTAACTTAAATTATATCATAAGAAAGTGAAATAATGATGAACTTCCACAGCAAGCAAGAACTTTTATAGGTTACAAATGTTCAGTTAGTTTTGCGCGGTTTCATGAACATAACGATAATTTGTTTACTTTTGCTGGTGGCCATGTGGCTCAGCGGTAGCGTTCGAGATTTCTAACCTAACAAATTAGGCAGGTTTTTTCGGATCTTTTTCCTGTCAAAATAATTAATTTAATATACAAAAGAAGCTCCCTTAATTATTTTCAAATCCCTGGTAATACGACAATTTAAAAGCTTTTGAAAGGTAACAACCGGTAAAACCTGAACCTGCAAAACGACAAACAACCTACAGCTACCACCGGGCTCCATCGCGCCCCCGCCCAATGTCCACTGATCGGCATTCTCCTCCTCAAGACCTGAAAAGGTAAACGGGGAGGCGCAAAGATAATACCATGTATTATATTTATGTAGTTTAAGTTGTACATTGTCATTTATTAGTTTTGAATAAAGCTTAACCAAATTAAAAATTGAAATTGAGACTTCTAACCGGGTTATCAAAATTATGTACTTACAGAATCGTTTTTATGAATGTTAATAATGTACGTTTTTCAAGGGATACCTTACAAACCCCTTGTAATTGTAAAAACCGGCATTTATATGTTGCGCAATTGTTACGAATATTTATAATATAATATTCGCTATGTCATTAGGATCCCTCCTAGAAAGTTGCAACCACTTTTGACGTACTTCGACATTCTTTGGAAGACAAATAGTTTTTCCGGAGTTTTTAAAGACGTATTTTACATTTTGGGACTGCACACTATTTGTAACTTATTTTGTTACATAAATCACTGATTAAATGTAAATCCAATCGCACTTTCGTTTTTTGTTTGCAACAAATGTATGTGAATGATATGTGCCACAGATCAGAATACAGGCAAGTAACGTCACCGACGCCATTTCAGCGCCATATTGTCAAAGTAGCGTTTTGGCACGCTATTTAAATATTGAATTTTTAATTTGATATTTTTTAGCAAATATGTATCAGGATTAAAAAAAACATTTACTGGGTTCTTTAAACTCTACTACATAATATAAAATGGATTTTAAAAAACTGTCAAATAGCGTATTAAAGATATATTTACAACAAACAACTTTTATTAAAAGCTTTTTCTCGTAAAGTTTAACCTATATTTTCCCGAGAAGGGGTATAATAAACGGGCCACCTGTTCAACTTGAAATACGTTTAATTAATAAAACGTAATCATAACTGCTTTTGTAAACGATTTGCTATACTCATTAATTAGAAAATTTCTAACGAACACAGAGCTGTCGATAACAATTTGTCTTTAAAAGAAATGTTAAAAAGCTTAATTACAAAGAAGCCATAAAAGTCAAAATGAATAATTACAACAGATTTTTTTCAGCAAAGCCTAATAAAAAATAACTCGACAGACAACCAATTATGTTCTTTTTTTTATGGCTTGTAGTTAGGGATTTTAACGACCTTTGTAGGTCCGTTACGCAGTATAGCCCATGTAGAATAGAAATATTGTTGACATAGACTGAGCTGTTACTGGTTAACACTTATAGTGCTTATTATTGTGTAGTTCTATTTTTAGGTTTTGTTTCTAGATTGGGTCCGTGACATGTGCGTACATTTTGTCAAAACTTAATTCTGAAATAATCTGGAACAATCCAGCAACTAATAGGTGATAAATACTCGCTCTTAATATTTAAGTGAAAATCAGTGTTTTTAGATTTGGAATAGCAAAAATAGATCAATATGTAAATTGTAAATGTATATATTTGATAGCATTACATAGAAAAAAAATAGAACCTATAGGTCGTCTGCTAAGTCTAAAGCTACAGCGTATACGTAAGGGAAAAGCGGAAACGCCT
This sequence comes from Listronotus oregonensis, assembly GCA_019359885.1. Classification (NCBI taxonomy): domain Eukaryota; kingdom Metazoa; phylum Arthropoda; class Insecta; order Coleoptera; family Curculionidae; genus Listronotus; species Listronotus oregonensis. Next base: position 714 of record JAHBCN010010983.1, on the reverse strand, counting down.
TCAGGCATGCTAAGCCAAGGCGTGCTATAAATATCTTAAATCTTAAAATACTAGATTTTTTAGCAGTAATAAGCAATTAAAACACTGTAATGGGAGAAAACAGTAATAAAATATTTATTTCTGAAAAAACTTCCAAATTCACAGCAATGCACAACAATAAACAATAACAACAAAAAAATAACAGTCATAAAGTTTTTTTACACGTCATTGACAACAATATGACACTGTCATCGGAGTCGGCTTGTGACACAATTTTGACGTCACCAGAAGGCCGTTCGTTCTATTCCAGCGCTTGCCTAATGCTTTGAAGCGGACTTTCTGTGAGGTCACAACCCAGCAAAAAATTTTAGCATCGATCTGATTGCCCTGTTTAGAAATATTTATATAGTTCTTGCATATACCTATATCTCCAATGTAAAATATTAGGTTTTTTAATTTTCCTTTATTTTGGCATTTGCGAAAATAAAACCAGTTAAAAGTTTCCTTAATGCACCTTTTTCGTATGAGAAATACCGGTCTTGACGTATTTGCCTTAAGAGTTTCTTTAACGTGGGAAACTTTTAAACGGTGATTTTATTGTTGTCATCATTTTAAATAAAATTAAAATAGTATTCTTTATTTTATTTAATTAGTCCAGTATTAAAACAAAATGCTTAATTTTATTAAGTGCATAATTATAGTGTAGTAAATTTTTCAACTAACTTTGTAGCTTTT
>JAHBCN010010982.1:30216-57332 GCA_019359885.1 Listronotus oregonensis | reverse complement strand
TAAAATTTTTAATTTTCTTAAAAACAAAGCTTAAATAAAATTCATTACCAAGTTTGGGGTTAAATTTTTTATTCACCCCAAAAAAATAAGAAATTATTTTGTTAATTTTTTTTTTTGTTTCCAATAAAACCAGAAACCCCGTTTTTTAAAAATTTTTTAACCATAATGGAACAATAATTACGAATAAAATTTTAAAATTTAATTTTTAAACCAACATGTTAAAACCTTATAAAAACCAAAAAGAAATACCTCGATTAAGTTTGGTTATTTTTATACTCTTTCCGATTTTCCTAAAAAAAAGTTTAAATTGGATTTTTAAAACTTGTAGTGCTATAAAAAAATTTAATAATATAATTTAAATAATACAGGGTTTAAACCTATGCTTGATGCTGAAGTAAATTCAGGTAAACTTAAAATCAATTAACACACCATACCACCCACCTTTCTGGTCCTTTTGAATACTATACTTACACCAGTTCAATAACCTAGTGTCACTTATGACAAAACGTTATTAAAAAGTAAAAAAGCTCCAAGATGTTCCTTAAATTTAGTTTAATTTTTTATTTTAGTTTCTCTCTTGACAACGGTGGCCGACTTGCCACCGAAACGTAGACTATTGTTTGTAAGTTTTGGGTTTTTTGGGGGGTTTTCTTCTTTTTTGTTGCAGGCGATCTGCAAGTTTATAGGGGTCAATAGGGCTGGACAGGGTCAGCCCGTATACCCCGGGATCCAGACCAAGAGGGTCCCATTTTCCAAAAAGTAGTAAGTATCCCAAATAAAACAAACTGAAACAAACTAATATGTCATTTATGACAAAAGGTCATGAATATTATAATGCTCTTAGTATTTCCTTAATTTTTAAACCAAAATTCTTTAATATTTGGTTTTATTTTTTTCTTGGTTTTTCATTTACGTTTATCTTGATAACGGTGGCCGACTTGACACTTAAACGTAGATAGGTTTTTATAAGAATTTTCTTCTTTTTTTTGTAATAGGGCTGAGCACATTCAGTTTGCTATACCCCGGGACCAAGACCAAAGTGGTCCCATTCTTTCCAGGCAAGTAACCCAACGAGAACTTATTAAAATAAAAAACAAATAACCTAAATTGGTCCCTAAGAATTTCGTGCGGCAATGAAAAGTCACATTAAAATTAACATTTGTTTCTGGTAGGATTGTATGACTATGCAAACGAATCTCCTTTTTGTATTTTAATTAACAATTGCATGTTTAAAAGTGCTGTTTCCTCTTATAAAAGAACAAAGAATTTTTACGTTGATTACGGAAATAGAACATAATCCTAAATTTAAATCTGTAATATCTGTTTTAGTGCAATAACCCCCATATACACTAGTAAATCTCGAACAAAACTGTGGCAATGAAGCAAAACCTTCAAGTACACATTTCTCTACTACAATTAAAAGGACAAATATGTTTATCAGCTTCAAGAATAACTCTTTATTATTGTTTATTAAACCTTAGATAAGCTACTTTTACAGGGTGATAAATATTATTCGACTATTAAAAACATTATTTTAGGAAAAATACAATTTAAAATTAAAAAAAAAATGGTTGGATTAAAAATAATTTAACATGTTCAATTGCTCATTTGTCAAATATCTGTTTATGTTTTTTATAATGTAGATTAGGGATGCGCGATGTTTACCGATGGTCTAAAAACATCGATGGTTGGTTGATCGATTATCGATGTTTTGCCATCGATGGTCGGGTATCAAAAACATCGATGATAACATCGATGTTGCCTTCTAACATCGATATTTTTTGCAAAGGTAAAAAAAATAACAATGTTTTAAAAACAAGTAATCTTAAAAGTGCATTTACGCTACACCTTAGGGGTCGGGCGAAAGGACGCGGAGACGGTGGGCGGAGACTAACAAACTCCCACTACCACAATTTTCGTATAGCCGCATTAAAAATATTATATTTTATTTAGGTTCTTCCAAATTCGGTGTATCGATGCGATGTTGTTTTCGATTGCAAGCCTACAGGAGATAAAGTTTTTTGGTAACTATTTTTCACTTAAATGACATAAACTATACACCATTTTAAAGGCAAGGAAATAATCTATGCCTCTGCTATAACGGATTTTTGAAATATGAGTCGAGTTAAGAGAAAATAGTATCTAAACATAACCGATTTTAGGGTGACTTTCACTCAAGGAAATATTAAAAACTAAATCCAAATTTAAAAAACTATTACAGCAAAAGCCTAGATTTTAATGTTGGCTTTCATATAGTTTTTGAAAATTATCGATAACTTATACCGTTTTTGAGAAAAACATTATGCCCCGTACCCCAAATTGGATTCAATTTTCGCGGCGCGAATGGATTCTTAAGGATATACTAAAAATGTTTATGATGTGTCTTTCTTTGTTATCTAAAGTTTGGTAAAGACATAAACGTTTTGCCCATTTATTTATAAATAAATAATAATTAAATGTTATATAAGATTTAAGAAGTGTTTTTAAAAAAAGTACAAAAATTTTAAACATACGTTTAAAACTGCTTTAAGCGAACTGAATCTCGCACTTAATTTATACATACTACCTGCAATTTTGTATAAAAACTAAGACCTATATTATTAGAATTAACATTATTAGACAAAATTAATATAATTAATATTATAGAATTATATTATGTAATTAATTAATATAATTTAATATTATTATTTTTTAGACAATAATAAGTAGCCACCCCTGATAATGAATCTTTATTAATTCCGCGCCGAGCCGCACTCCGCTTAAAGATCATAATGTCGCGGCTCTTTTGGCGGCGCCTTTGGAGTTGGCGGTACGCTATGGATGCTAATAATGCTAATAGACTATGAAAGAACCATCGATGTTAGAAAAACATCGATGTTGTATGTTCGATATATCGTTACCATCGATGGTCAGGTTTCGATGTTGCCATCGATGTTTAACATCGATGTTTGGCTTCGATGTCGCATCCCTAATGTAGATTAGCGGAGATAGCAAAAATGACCTCCACCTTGCCAGATTTATTGTGATTTCTCCTATCGTTCTTTAGAGTACCTTGTCCAGGCCCGTCTTCTTAACTAGACTCCAGAGTCTTGACACTGGCCACTCCATATATCTTGCCGGAACCCCGTTAAATGGCTTTTTGCAACCAAGTCTATAAACCTAAGCCTTGAATTTTCAATGCTTTTTTACCATTTGGACCAAACATGTCATAGTTGTTTATTTAGCTCCTGGCAAATACAGGCTAACTCCACCCGGCCCATTCTTTCCCGGTCTTGTTTAGTTTGCAATGTCCTGTTAGTTGACCTACCGTTATCCTTACGACATACGACTGTGGCTCAGTAGGTCCGAGGTAAACTTGACCGAGCAGGTCTTAACGCACTGCTTTGCCTGTCGTTTATAATGTAAGTCTTTAAACAATTTATAATAAATAAAAATATAGTGCCATTTTTAATGCTGAAGTCAATGAATAATAATAAAAATTAACAACATTGAATATTTTTTTGCCATAACAAAAGTATAGTAATTGGGAAAAAAAATTGAGCGTTGCCGATCTCGGCCCTGGGATTCTGTTAGGGTCACAATAGACTATCAATAACCTCGATTTAAAGAAACATATTTGTATTTCATTTATTTAAAGGTAATGTTACGATGTTTAACTCGGGGGCCGATTTTAAGTATTATGGAGGAATGACCCATTAAATTGTGACGCAAGTCCCTTTTCATAATTTAAATTTTCCCAATTTGACAATTGGCATTCAATATTTGAGCTAACCCCTGTTACAGAAGTTTTGGGAAAAAAATTTCAGGTGTTTTGCAGAAATATGGATGTCGTATAACAGGTAATCCTTGGAATTTACAATTGCTGTTGTTTCGCCATTTTGGATAAATATGTCATAGTTGTTATAATTTATTTCGCAATGGCATACAAGCTAGATATTTGAAGAAGTATTTTTAAACTAGTTGGTCAAATGCCCAAAAAAGAAATAGTAAGGATTTTTCAAGGCGAAAATATTTCGAAATCCACCATATATCGAACAGTTCGGGAATGTGAAGAAGGAATCCCATGTATGAACCCCCCGAAAAGTGGTCGACTACTGAAGTTTTTTTGATGCCCAGCAGAAATGATTAGTTCGAAGAATAAAAAATGTCGCTGGACAGTCTACCAGAAGGGTTGGTCTTCGCTTCCTAATTTCCAACGCAACTGTTTCTCGGTATATTGCTAGAAGTGATTTAAAATACCGAAAAAAAAGGCTCCCAAATGTACTGATGTTCAGCCAGCAAGAATACCCAGGTGCTGTCGCAATTTAAGGCGAGTTTACTTCGCGAATAATCGATTGTTATGGATGATGAAAAATATTTCACCCTTAGCCCTGCAGAACTACCGGGAAACTCTGGATTTGACACCGACAATATAGAAGAGACCCCAAATGAAGTTAGATATAAAGCCAAAGCTAAGTTTTCAGATAAAGTATTGGTATGGTGTGCCATATCGAAAGAGATGTACCCAGGCCTTTTGTTGGTCATATAACAGGAGAGGCAGTGAATGCCGAGGTCTACATCAGAGATTGTTTAACTAAATTGCTTAATTTTATTAACGTACATCACGGTGATGGAAATTATATGTTTTGGCCAGATCTGGCATCAGCACATTATGCCAGAGCTACACACACACTGGCTGGAAGCAAGAAATATTCCGTATGTGCCCAGAATTGATAACCCCCTAATGTCCCCCAAGCCAGGCCAATTGAAACTTTGTGGGCTGGATTGGCTCAGAAAGTCTACAATAACGGCTGGGAAGCACGAAATGAACAAGAACTTCGGCAGCGAATCTTCCAAAAATTAAGAGAAATAAATATACATGATGTCCAAAACCTCATGAGACCAGTTAGGCATACATTACGAGTTATAGAAGAAAACGGACCCTTAGCGGCAATAAATTAAATTATTTTTGTATAGCAATGATTGATTTAATAATATAATAAGTTTGAAAAAATTAAAGATTATTTAAATAGAAACAGGTAGTTTCAACTTTTTTCTCAAAACTTATGTAACAGGGGTTATACTATAAATGTAAGATTTAATCATACCAAAATATCTAATATTTCCTTAAAGTAAATTACACTGTATATGTTTTACGAATATATTCTTATCTATACTTTCATGTAAACGGAAACGTGTCTAATATTTATGATTGTGGGTGTACCAATTTTTTCTAGTAATTTAAAGAATGTATTACCGGTGCTGTAGTGTAGGTATAATATTAAACCTATTTGCGGATATGGTAGAATGTAGACTATTTTTATTATTATTTTTTTTATCGCGACAAAACCTTGTCTGTCATTATTTGTAAAATATACACGGAGAACGCGTAGGCAGTGGTTTGTTTTTGGAAAAACGCTCAGATACGTCGATTTTTATTTTTGGCTGCTGGCTTTTTCGTAGTACTGTCATGTATACAAGGTGGCCAAAAAATAAACGACGACTACCCACTTCATTTTTTTAAATGAAACAACAATTTTTATTACATTTTTAAATTCTTCATCAAATTCTAACTATGTTTCATGTATTATGCTCTATACCCAGAGTCAACAATTATCGAGAAATTTATAATTGATTTTTTTCAAAATTTGTGAAGACGCGTAGGTTGGAACGAACATATTTAAAAATCAGGGGTTTGTTTTTTGGAAATTTATTAAACAACAGAACAACAAATTATATCATAAAATGTTTAAATTGTTCACCATTAACTTGTAGTAAGCAAGTCGATCTTAAAATTTTAGTAACACTTCAGTTAAGGTTTGTGACTGGATTTGTTGTATTTTAGCTCCAATTGCTGCCAGTGTATTTGGGTTCACACCATTTGGTTAAAGCGCAGTTTAAATTTGGTGTATAGTCCCTCTCAAAGTATATCGTTATGGCTTTTGACGGACCATACCCCAATAAACCTTTAACGATTTTGTTACCTCTTCTTATTGGGTAAACCTATTTGTTTATAAGGGCAGGGGTGGGCCAGGTATTTCTTGAGTATTAACCATTAGGCATATAAATATTTTGGCTAATATTTTAGTGGCAGTGTTGAATAACCGTTTTTACTGTGCGTTGTTGTTTTACGAAAATATAACTATGTCGCGTCGAAATCATTTGTCATTAGATGCAAAACAGGTTGTGAAAAATGTGTATGAAACTTTAATCAGTAGAGGTCTAATTAAACAAGAAGCTTTAAAAGAAACCTGTCTACTTACAAAACGCCAATATCATCGATAATTATTATTATAAGTGAAGAATTGAACAAAAGAAAAAAACCTAGTGATTTTCAATCTCACCGTATAGACCAGGGGTCTCCAAACTTTCCAGCCTTAGTTCCATACTGATTACTCCAGTAAGTTCCGAGGGCCAAAACCAAATAGTCCACTGATGAAAAAAAAAGTCCGAAAAAGTACACAACGTTTAAAAAAGGCTGCAAATCGGACTAAAGTCCGCAAAACAGCAACACTGCATATTATTAATTTTCCTGTCATTATCTGTAATTTCTAGATTATTCGTAGAGTACGAGCCATAAGGAGTAACGTGACACGACATCTGGTGGACACAAGCGGAAATAGGTAGTACCTTCTATCGCTAACAGATGGCGCTAATAGCACGTACAGAATAATCTCGTTGGTTCGAGAAAGTTCTGGTGTCTTCCACTCACTTCTAGATGGCAGTAATTGGAATATATAAGAAGGCTAGTGGCGCAACCACAAGTCAGTTCTTATGACACTGTTGTTAAATAAAATATTGCATACCTCCTTAAAACGTGTTTGTGCGTGTTTAAGTTTAAGACATCTTTATAACAGTATTTTGATTTGAATTGTTGCTTTTGTGTGTGAATTATTAGTATGGAAAAGAAGCGAAAAACTGATAGTGAATGCAGAAAATTCAAAGATCAGTGGAACATTCAGTATTTCGTAATTGAGTCCAGTAACAAGGCGCTATGTTTGATTTGCAATGAAAGCATAGCCGTTCTCAAAGAATATAACATTAAACGTCATTATGAAACAAAACATTTTCAAAATTACTCAAAATATACAGGAAGTTTGCGGACAGAAAAATTCGAAGCTATGCAGCGCGGATTGAAATCGCAGCAATCTTCATTTACAAAACTCAAAACTGAACAAGAGGCTGCAACTCGTGCCAGCTTGTGTGGCTCTTGAAATTGCAAAACGTGGAAAACCATTCACCGATGGAGAAATGATCAAAGAATGCATAATTGCAGTAGCCGAAGAAATGTGCTCTGAAAAGGTAAATTTATTAAAAACTCTCAGTATGTCAGCAAACACTGTGGCTCGAAGGGTAGAAAACATCGCTGAAAATATATCCTCTCAACTGTTCGACAAAAATGGACATTTTGAGTGGTTTTCTTTGGCCTTGGATGGGTCAACGGATGTGTCAGATACTGCTCAGGTGTTGATTTATATTCGAGGAGTAGATAAAAGCCATGAAGTGCACGAAGAACTTCTTGATATGTATAGTATTCATGGCACAACTACTGGTACAGATATTTTTAAAGGAGTTGAAATGGCCATTAATCAAAAGAACCTTCGATGGAAAAACTTGAAATGTATTACAACTGATGGAGGCAAAAACATGAGTGGGAAAGATACAGGAGTGGTCGCTCTTGTGTCAAAGGCTGTAGAAAATGACGGTGGTTCAAAACCATTAGTCTTACATTGTATCATTCATCAACAGTCTTTGTGCGGAAAATGTTTGGATATGTCTGACGTTCTGAAACCAGTCATATCAACTGTTAATTTTATCAGATCTTTTGGGCTGAATCACCGACAATTCCGACAATTTATTGAAGAGATTGGAGAAACTGACTTACCTTATCATACTGCCGTACGCTGGGAAATTTTTTTGAATGAAAAGCATCGCCCTCTTACTGAATTACAAAACAACGCATGGCTGTGGAAGTTAGCATTCTATGTTGATTTGACAAAACATGTGAACGAACTGAATTTGGGATTGCAAGGAGGCAATCATCTTCCTGATTTATACACTAATATCAAATCATTCCGGAAGAAATTGAGACTGTTTCAATCACAACTACGAAGTAAATGTTTTTCACATTTTAAAACATGTGAAATATTCAGCCACACTACTGAGACTGAGTTTCCTATCGATTTTGCAATCGAAACTTTGAGTGCTTTGAAGATAAATTTTGATACTCGTTTCTCGGACTTTGATGCCATTGCGAATCAAATTAAGATTTTTCAGAATCCTTTTGATACTGACATTGAAACCCTAGCCCCGGAACTTCAAATGGAAATGATTGATCTACAATGCAGTGATATAATTAAGAACAAATATCAAAACTCATCTTTGTTGGAATTTTATAAGAGTCTTCCACTGACACAATTTGATAATTTGCATAGTGGTGCACATTTGCTCGTGGTCTGTTTTCTGTTTTTGGTACTACTTATTTGTGTGAGAAAATCTTCTCCAAAATGAAGTACACAAAAAATGTTTACAGATCGAAATTAACTGATGAGCATCTTAAATCTCTTTTAATAATTGGTACAAGTAAAATTAGTCCACAACTACAAACTATTGTCAGTGGAAAATCTCAATTACATAAATCTCATTAGTATTTCATATGTCATTATGTTTGTTATAAGTTATGTGATTATTTAAAATGTATAAAATGTTAGTTGGATTCATTTCAATAATTTGTTAGTGATTATATACTGAAGTTAAATTTTCTGCATATTATACATGTCTTTACTCATTACAATTCTGTGTTTCTTTATTCAACTTATCACAAAAACAATAACAATAAGCCTACAAGAATGTTATGAGTTAGCGGAGTTAGCCCATGACCATATCAATGTAGATGTCATATTAATAATTATTCAACATAAAATTAGAATACTTCAGTAAACTAAATTTAATTTGCTATAAAAATTATTTGTTCTCTAAAAGGAGTTTTCATGTATGCTAGCTCCCCGCGGGCCGGACAAAATCTGTCCGCGGGCCGGATGTGGCCCTCGGGCCGTAGTTTGGAGACCCCTGGTATAGACGATAGTGATCAGGACCTAATAAAAAGGAAAATATATTGTCTTTATGAAAGCGGAGTTATTCCTACCTTGGATAAACTGAAAAAGAAGCTGGACGAAGACGAAACCATTATAAATATTAGCCGTGCCACCCTCCATAGAGTTGTTTGTAAAATGGGTTTTAAATACCGCAAATAGACAAAAAACAAGTAGTAATGGAATCGCACAGATAACGCACTTGGAGATTTAATTACCTTCAAGAAATTAAAAGATATAGGTTAGAAAACAGATCCATAATTAAGATTGATGAAACATAGTTCGATACACACGACACAGTATCCAAAGGATGGGATGATTCCAGTTAAAACTGTCAGACGAAAGCACCTTTAAATAAAGGAAGACGCATTACCATAATACCCGCTGGTTCAGAAGACGGATTTGTCCCAAACTGCTTGCTATTGTCTGCAAAGAATATTAAGGATTCTAGCTTGGATTATCATGAGGATACAAGTGCAGAACATTTTGAAAACTGGTTTTAAAATTGTCCAAAAAAATGTTACACCTACTTTAAGTCCCAGTGTTATAAATTTGATAAAAAATGTAATTACTAACATACCAGTTGAGAGCTGGAAAAATTCACTACAGCACATTATAAAAATTGAGGACTCTTACATTTCTATCCAAAACAACATAAATCCTGTTGTAATTAATCTTAATGATGACTCTGATAGAGAAACAAAATTGGATTTGGATATTTAGATTAAAAATGTAATTATGTATAGATAATGCAGTTATACATTTATTAAAACTTTGCATATATTTTATTTCTTAATGTAATTTTAAGATTATACTTACCTAAATAAACAATAAATTATAAATCATTATATTATTAAAGTCCGTCCCTAATGTTCTGTCCTTTAATACCTACCTAAATGAAGGCAAGAGCTAACACGGTATACTTTGAGACAGACTATACCCTCCATAAAAAAGGGACCCACAATTCGGACCCATGCGTTTACTTTCTGGGGAATTATATTCCATACTCCAATGTGGGTTTTCTGGTGCCCAATATCGATAATTTTGGTTGTTTATAGAACCATTCAAACAAAATATTGCTTTGTCGAAAAAAAGTATTTTAGTTAAAAATTGCGGATATGCATTGCATCTATCCATCATTACATCCTATTTTCTATTGAAACACAGGCTCCAGCTTTACACATTTATTTTTCTATCTATTATACCTGTAGAATTTTTCTTTTAGAGGCAAGAATGTTGAAGGTATGCTTTTGAAGAAAATATAATTTAAATAATTAAAAATGAAAAAACTATTCGACACTTTTGTTAACAGTTACAGAAAATCCAAACATTAGTTAGGTACGTGTGGGAGAAGAAGTTGAAAGAAGTGAAACGTAATGAAATGGGCGTATTTAAAGTTTTTAGTAAATATCTTGATAACGGTCTTAAAAGTAAATACACTTGTAATAGAATAATTAGTTGGTATTTCAATTATGAATTAGATGGTGAAATAATATAGGCACATACAGCTGTTAATTCAGCTGGGTGTTATAGAAAAAAATTAGTTTTACCATAGAATTAGGTACCAAACCTGTAAACTATAAAATATGTAAAATTATGAAATAAATTTTTTTGTTTCAAAAGTTGTCACTTTTGAAACAAAATTTTGGACTACCTGTATTAAATAAAAAAAAGTAGTGTTAAAGTATCATAAGACCTCTTGTATTAAATTTTACACTAAAAAGCTCAGACACAATAGATCTTAAACCGTTTTTTTTAAATAATTTTCTCCAGGCGTGCAAGACGATTTTTTTGCTTATAATTTATTTTTTGTAAACTACTAAAGCAAATTAAGGAATTTTGAAAATTAGAAAAATTCATTAAAAATAAAATATGCAAAAAGTACAGAATGTTTAATAAAAAAAAAACATTTTATGTCGTCAGACTATTTTGGACCCCCCCGTATAAATGAAAATATTTTTGCGAAATATATTCATATTTATAGTATTATTATAGATCGGAGGAACAAACGATATTGGTAAAGGACCTATGAATGCCTGACTTACTATTGCAGAGCCCTGTATAATAATTTTAAATAAGCAATATCTTACCTAGAAATCCTAAGCGAATACCCATTTTGTTTAAATACTGCTAATTAGCATTAATCTTTATCTTACTCAGATTAACACTGCCTGGTCGTAAAAAACTTAGGTGTAGTTTGCTTATGTTGTTACTTTTTCAAATAGCTAGGCACATTCGTAAAAAGTGGTAATATTTCTGAGTTTTTTTTTAGTTTTTTAATTTTTTCAATACATGGAAGTGTGTAATTTAGGTAATGAAACTAAAAGGAATGACATTCAGAACACTATTACAAAATCACAACAAGAACAAGCCATAGAAGAAAACGAAAGTAAGGTAACATTTAAACTAGAAATATACTAAAAAACAATAAAACATTTTCAGTTACAAATTCCCTTGTTTGCTTAAAACATTTTTCAGATTTTTTTTGTGGCAGAACATTTTTACACAATATCTAGATCGTAATAATAATAATTAGGTACTGTTTAAGTTTTGATTCGGCCTTTAAAAAGCAAAGACATCTGCGCTGAAGGAGTAAAAATATCGTGTTTCCATTCCTGGGCACCAAAGGAAAATTTAGGTTGCAATTTACTTGCACCTTGACAACATTTTTAATGGTTTAGAGTACTTACTTAAATGGAATTAACATTTACTGAAATCCGAGTTTCCCTTTTCGGAATGAATCTCGGAGATGAAAAATGTTACTTGGAGTCGCAACAGTCCGAGAAGAATAACTCGGGTACTCCTAAATGGGGGCATACATTATTCTTCTTCTTCCAATGGACCTTTCTAGATTTACTACCGGAGACAGCGCAGCCTCTTGGGCTTTTTGTGCTTAATCTCCCATTATCTCTTATACCAATCCTCCCATTAGTCTGGTTTCTTCTACAAGTCTGTATAACCCCGAGACTGGTTGATTGATATATTCCTGTGGGCTCATTTTCGGTGTCCCAAATAAGTCCTGTCTTTTGTGATTCAACGCTTTACATTCGCAGAGGATGTGGTAGGCTGTTTCTTCCCCCTCGTCGCACATTATGCAACTTGGGTCACATTGTATTAGCCTATCTTGTGTAGGTGTCTTCTTAGGTTATCGTGCCCTGTAAGCAGCTCTAAGTCTTTTCCTACTTTGTCTGAGTAGTTCTTCCTTCATTCTTTTGGATGGGCCCTAGACTGTTTAAAAAAAACCGATACATTTTTTTTTCTTAGTTATATCAAAAATATTGTTAGAAATGGTGAAAAAAAATACGGTAAAAGTTAAAGCTCTTAATATTACTATTAAGGGGTTCCGCTTTGTAAATTTTAATTTCCCATTTGAATAAAATGAAAACAACATTTTCTTGGACTTTAAGCATTTTGTAACTACCTTTAGAGATACTATTAGTCAAGCAGCTCTTAAGGCTCTTGAATCCAGCCGGTGCAAGTCGAAAACCGTCTGGAATTGCAAGGATGCGCTGACCAAACTGGGTCAAAACAATAAGGTTACATTACTGTGGATACCTGGACACACCGGCCTAGAGGGTAATGAATCCACAGACCTCCTTGCCAAAAGGGGGGCGGAAACAAAATTCACAGGGCCGGAACCGGTCATCGGTATATCTTATGGAACGGCCAAGCAGCTCATATCAGCTTGGATACAAAGAGAAAATCTTCGGTACTGGCATGGACTTTCGGATCTTAGACACTTGAAGGCCTTCATAAGCCCACCGAACCAACAATGTACTGTCAAACTACTGGAACAATAAAGGGAACACCTTAAAACTTTAGTGGGACTGTACACGGGACACTGCAGATTGAAATACCACATGCACATGGGGGGGGTGCATGGAGGGGGATGAATCGGTAGAATACATACTGTGTTTGTGCCCAGCAATGGCACGACTCAGATTCGCAATCCTCGAATGACACCTTGTTGCCGGGGAAGGTGAAAGATCTCTCTCCCAACAGAATCTTCAGATTTATTAGAAGTCTGGACCTGGTGGGGGAAATATAAAAGGGTGTGAGCCACAATAGACCGATCGGTCGCGGTGGAAGGATGTTATACCCACTCACTTTAAACCTACCTACCTACCTACTATTTTTAAATGATCAAAACATATTTTTGTAGAAAATTTAACGCTCTACAAAAAAGGTCTCCTACAAATTTTAATATATTAATTTTTTCTATAGTTATTCAACGTTAAAGTTGGATTAACATTAAATTTTTACATTTTTGTAATTTTCCGCCGAAACCATTAACTCTATGAGAAAATTTGTGGGACATTTTTTGTAGAGCATTTAATTTCCTATAACTTATCCATTAAAAAGTTTTTGATATTTTTAACTGGTCGTAAGATATTTGCAGGAACATAAAAAACTAAATAAGTTGCCATTCTACTGCTTAAAATTAATCATTATAATAAAATAAATAACTTACGACCTGTAAAATTAATCATTATATTTAAAATAAATTAAACTTTTTTTCGAAAAACCAAAGGGTTAAAGAGGGCCTTTTGACTTTTTTTTCACCATTTCCAACAATATTTTAGAAGTAACTAAGAAGAAAAATGTATCAATTTTTTTGAAACAGTCTAATGGGCTCCTTAATGAAGCCCCAGTATTCCTCGTGTTTGTTTCGGATCCATTTCCTGGTTTGCCCGGTGCTGTAGTTTTGGTCACTCCAAGGGCAGGTTCTGATCCAAAGTATGGTGTGGATGAACCCTGTCTCATTAGCTCATCCGCTTGATGCCCCTGGAGGTCAAGAATACCTATTAGGTGAGGCAGTTTACAGACCCCGACCAAACATATGATACCTAGCTTATGGTTATTTACTCCCGAGTACCCCAATGTGCCCGTAAAAAGAAATTTAGGACTTTTGTGAATATTTGAATGAATGCCTTAAGTTTAGAGCAAGATTATGGAATTATTCCTTAAATTTTTCTGGCAGAATTTTCTCTCTTATGATATTATATGTGAAAAAAACACTTTACCAAAGGATGTATTGCATTGATTCAAAAAGTTAGTAATCATTCATCTACTTACTTAATTAAAAATAAACAGATTATGATACGTGGCCTTAATACAAGCCTTTGTGGACTGTCCTAATAAATAAATAATAAATGCAAAATATCTTGAGCTGTATTAAGCCGGGTTTTCACTGCGCAAAACTTATACGCGTAACTGTTTCGCGTTATGGATACCATACCGAAACTTTTTGCGCAAAGACGTTTTGAGGTCAGCGGATGGCTAGTCGGTTTTTGGTTGTGAATCAAAGTGCTTTGCGTTGTTTGTTTCGCTTCGGTAAACGCATATAAAGCTTCAAAATGAACCAGGAGGACTGCATTTGTCTCGTCTCGTGCAAACTAATGGCTCAACTTGATTCGTCTCTATTAGTCCGGGATGCCACCGCAAAAAACCAAGCCAATAAGAGAACCGCATGAAACATTTCTTTTATATTACTATGAACGATGGTCAATTCAAAGTGGCACTGCTGCCTCAGCTCAGCGGGTTCAAATTGCATTTTTTTTACCTTAAAAAAAATCGTAAGAAATCGGTTTTTTTAATTTAACTCGAAAACTAATAATTTTAGGAAAAAAGGTATAGTATTAAAATTGATGGCCTAATAAAACTACGTTAGTTTTTTTATTTCTTTTTTGTAACGCTTTTAGTTTTTGAGATATTTACGAATTTAAATTTAAAATAAAAACGCAAATATCTCAAAAACTTAAAGAACTACAAAAAATGTAAAAAACAAAAAATATGCATTTTAGTAAGCTCTACAAAAAATTATAAATACCTTTTTAATAAATTAAGTAATTAAAGGAGATACAAGCAAAAAAGGAATTTTGGCCATTAAAAATTTCTCTAATAACAATTTTTTTTGGTACAAGTAAGTATACCAGCTCCAATCCATCTAAAAATTAATTCAAAATGTTCTATTCATTGAATGAAACAAACTAATACACAGTGCCTTAAGGCAATGGGGAATAACCTGGTGGCATGGATATTTTATTTAATTTTTTTTGTCTAATAACCGTACCCATTCATATCTACTTAAAACTTTAACTGAAATAAAATTTAAAGTTTATTTAATTGAAAAAAATAATAATAAGTGCTTCCATTATCTGGGTGTTTCGATCTCCTATCTATGCACCTATATGTATAGCTCATCGTTTACATATTTTTATTATCAATTTAAATATTAATATCAATTATTTATAAATACAGTTACTCGTTCAGAATGATCTTGAGAAAATTTTAATAAAATTTTTAACATTAAAAAATTTTTTTGTTGGTTATTTAGCATTAAACTTTTAAAACATTTCTCTTATTAAGCTGTCTACCCATTTATTTACTACTTTAAATTATAATCAAATTAAAGTTTAAACACTAATTTAACTGAAAAAAAATATTTTTAATATTTTTATGTTAAAAATATGATTAAAATTTTCTCAAGATCATTTTGAACGAGTAACTGTTTTTAGAAATTATTAATATTTTTATTTAAATCGATAATGAAAATATTTAAACGATGAACAGTACACAGTAGCATAGAAGATCAAAAATGTTAAGCGTCCTGCCTGGTATGTATATAACACCCAGATGGAGGAGGCACTTATTTTTATTTTTTTCAATTAAATAAACTTTAATATTTATTTTAGTTAAAGTTTTAAGTGGATCCGAATGGGTACAGTTATTGGACCAAAAAAAAATTAAATAAAAGGGGTTATCCTCCATTTCCTCGAGGCACAAATGTATTAGTTGGTTTCATTCAATGAATAAAATATTTTGAATAAATTTTCAAATGAATCGGAGCTGGTATAGTTACTTGTACCAAAAAAATATTGTTATTAGCAAAATTTTTAATGGCCAAAATTACTTTTTTGCTTATATTTCCTTTATTACTTATTTTATTAAAAAGGTGTTTATAACCTTTTTTATAGAGCTTACCAATAGACATATTTTTTGTTTTTTACATTTTTTGTAACTTTATTGGTTTTTAAGATATTTGTGTTTTTATTTTAAATTTAAATCCTTTATATCTCAAAAACTAAAAGGGCTACAAAAAATTTATGATAAAAAACTAACGTAGTTTTATTGGGCCAACAATTTTAATTATATACCTTTTTGCCCAAAATCAATAGTTTTCGAGTTACCTATATTAAAAAAAAAACTATTTTTTATGATTTTTTTTAAGGTAAAAAAAAAATAAAATTTGAACCCGCTGAGCTAAGGCAGCAGTGCGGCTTGGAATTGACTATTGTTTAAATAATTCTTGGGAAACTATTACGCAAGTTATTTTCGCGCAGTGGAAACCCCCTTTAGATATGGCAATACGCTGCCCCTGCAAAAACTTCTTTTTTACTTTCAGTCACAAGTTTCCCACTACCTGGTAGAATCATGGGATTAGGAAGCGAAACAAAACACTTTCTGCACTGCCTTTTGTTTTTTTCTATAATACTTTTAATGGAATGCTTAACCTTTTTAAACAGAGGCGGAAGTCTATTAGATTCGTTAGTGAAGAACGATCCTTGGATAACATATGGAATTATTGGTACATGTATTTTGTATGTTATTAAACTGGTAACTCTGCTGCCTTTACCACAAGTGATTTTTAATTTTATCGGATTAATATTTTACAATGCATTTCCAGGTAATGATAATAGTTTATCGTAATACTACATTGTGTGTCTATCCTGTAATCTAAGAATGACCAAACTGCCTTATCCCCATATAGTCCAGTAAATGAAGGGACAAACTGAAAATAAAAATATAGCTTTCCCTTGTGGCGCAATTCTTAGGTCTTCTGGGATGCTTTCGAGCAAAAAAAAGTTTATCAACATTAACAGTTGGGAAAGGGCTGAAAATGGCCCCTCGAGGCCCGAAAAATAGGTTTCCCGCTAATTCCCGCTCATTTTTAAGATACAGGATATAAAAAAACTTAGGGTTGGGACTTTCCTTTAAATTTCATATCATGTTTTTCGATTTAATATAATCATTTTACAGTTAGAACAATGACCCTCTGACGATTAACTTTTATTACTATAATGGACCAGTGCCGTAGCTTGGAACAATTTTTAAAATATTTTTAAAGTTATTTTTCAAATTATCTACTTCTGGCTTAAATACACGCATACATTTTTTCTTTTCATATATTTTTTTAATGAGTATTGTTATTAATTTTAAATATTACCGTTTTCGTACCGCACAAGATTAAAATTAGAATATCTCGAAAGCCGTTATGTTTATCGAGTTATTGCAAGACCACCTTTTTTATGTAATACTAGAAAGACAATAAGAATCTTGTGCTTAATGCGTTATTTTTCAAATTATCTACTTCTGGCTTAAATACACGCATACATTTTTTCTTTTCATATATTTTTTTAATGAGTATTGTTATTAATTTTAAATATTACCGTTTTCGTACCGCACAAATATAAATTAGAATATCTCGAATGCCGTTATGTTTATCGAGTTATTACAAGACCACCCTTTTTATGTAATACTAGAAAGACAATAAGAATCTTGTGCTTAATTAGGAATAATAATAAAACCAAAAAAGTTATAACAAGATAATGGTAAAAGTAATAAATTAAATTGTCGGAAGCTACGCCACTGGTTTATAATAGTAACAAAAGTGTAAATAGGTGTACTTTAGTCAAAAAACCCGTTCTAAAAATAACTCTAAAAATATTCTTTCACACACTGTACCTTAAAAATGGGGTCGTTATGAACCCATGTTTATAAACCCTTTTTGCTTTATATATTTTTTGAATCATCCTGTATATAACACAACAATAATCTCTAAAAATATACCAGGTAACAACAAACTTATTGGCTAGAACGTTTAGCTGCTTTTTAATTTACCCAGTAACCAGAGGAAAAAAAATTAGCAAGCGTAGAAAAAAAATCAAAAATAATAAATTTCACAAATATTAAAAAAAAACTGTATTTTTGTAAATAAAATTACAGTAAGTCAATCAAACTATGCTAGAGTGTAGTTTTTTGCCTCTTAATATTTTTAAAACATTTTCTTTTTACCTCTTTTAATGTAGAGGGTATCCCATTTTCGATAATTACGGAGATACCCTACTCCGTAATTGTGCTCTTTTTGATTCATACTTAAAATGGTTAAATCAAAATTTAAAAATTTTCTCAGGCTTAAGAAATACTGAGAAAAGTCAAAAAATTGTCAATTTCAGAATGACCTTATATCTTCTGTGAAAAAGGGATGCAGGAAATGTTTCATACCTAAGTTTCTTTGTAATGATTGTTAAATAATCTGTCGTTTTTGGAATAAATATACAGGATCAGGTAAAAAAGTTATTGGTCCTAACCTCAATTTTTTAAAAAGAACTCCTTATACAGGGTGTCCCAGAAGTAATGGGACACAGAGCAATAGCAGATTCCTTAGGTCAAAATAATGCAATTAACATAAACTTGCCCTATCCTAAAGTTGATAATAACTAAGATACAGGGTGTCAAACTTTTAATTTTGTTTTCGTATTTTCGTAATAATTTCTTAACTAAATGACATATTGGTACAAAATTGGGCATATGGGGGTTCTTTAAGGCGAGAAATTCAAATTCGTCCATACTTTTAATGTAGCTGGTAGAGGGCGCCAGCTACGACCTTCCACACTTGTTTTAGATGACATAACTTTTTTTAAGCTTAGTATATTGACCTGTTTATTAAAAAAGAAGTTACTATGATTCCCTCTGCGTTAAAAATGTATACTTTATTTAGGTCTCTAGGAGCAACTGTTTTCGAGATAAATGCACTTTAAAGGACCCCGCAATGTTCCTATTGAAAATGGTTTTCGGCCAATTGTTTTTAAACTTTGCAACGTAATAGTTTTCAACACGCTAATCAAAAGTCTCCACGGGCACAAAACCCCTCTAACCCGCCCACAATCAGCCTTAAATGTCACTCGGGATTCGAAGACTTTTAAGGGTGACTTTTGGGAGTTTGGAGGGGCTTTTGGGTTTAGGGCCTGATTATATGAATTCCGACACGCCTATTTCTTCATTTTCATTGTTTTTTTTTTTAATAAGTTTTTGATCTTGGCTTCGTAATAAAGCCATTTGGTTTTAAATTATCTTCCAGTCGTCGAAATTTCCGGACAGCGAACAAAATATAAATTTTGCGCCATTTCTTCGTTTGTTTCACATTCAATATAAATAAATACTATATAAAATTTTTCAAAATGATTATAAGTCATTTTTATAAATTAATATGTAGAAATGAAATTTTAGTTAAATATAAATAACAACTAGAAAGTCAACATAGTTTCGTTTCTAGAATATACGCTTTTGTTTCATAGCCAACTGTTGTTTAAAGTATTTTTTTTTAAAAGATAATTTAATATGCTATCTTTTTAGATTAGGGGAAATTGGTATAAAATGGCATACTCGGATAAAACGGTACACTATTTATTTTAAACTACCCGCGCATTCCTTTTCCCGCCATATATTTTTATGAGTTGGGGAGGCGGGATGATTTTAGATTGAAGTTAAATTCCTGTCAGTAATCGTTTTGACTTCGGTTAGGTGTATTGTGTTTGCGACGTTTTAAAAAATTTCGCCCTTTTAAATATTTGACTAAACATCAATACTGACCAAAATTTATAAAGTTTTCTTTATCTTATGAGGTAAGTAGTAACTTGGATATATTTGTATTAATATTTTTTTGTAAAAAAACGTTTCTATAAATATTACTACAACAATAAGGTAATACTCTTTGGGATAAAATGGCACACATTGACTATGTTGAAAACGGCACTGTGCCATTTTATCCAACTTCATGTATTTACAAAAGGTTTATTTTTTATTTTCAGAAGATGGGTCGGTCCGACCGCTATAAAAGAAAATCCGAGAGGCAGAGTTGGAACGAGGCAGATATGGAACTTGCCATTAAAGCCATTAAGAAAAAAGAAATGAGCTGGTTAGCCGCCAGCAAGCAGTTTAATATTCCTAAAACAACACTTCGTAGGAGATGCAGAGATGCCAATAAACACGTTAAGGGTTCTAACAAAGGCATGGGACGCTGGTCTACAACTTTTTTACCTAAAATGGAAAATGAATCAGTAGATTATCTGAAAAATATGGAGGTGCGATTCTACGGTATAACTACTCTAGAACTCCGAAGATTAGCCTATCAATTTGCTGAAAGAAATAAACTACAACATCGATTTAGTCAAACAGAAAAAATGGCTGGATGGGACTGGTTGTCCAGTTTTCGCGAAAGACACTCTGGTATACCTTTGAGGCAGCCAGAACCAACTTCTGCAGCTAGGGCTAGTGCTTTTAACAAACCTCAAATAGCACGTTTCTTCTCAATTCTAGAGACCACCATTCAAAAGTTCGAGATTCCACCTGATAGGATTTTTAACATGGATGAGTCTGGTTTGTCTACTGTGCAGAAACCATCCAAGATTTTTGCTACCAAGGGTAGGAAACAAGTAGGGGCGATCACCAGTGCCGAACGAGGCGTACACACAACGGTAGTATGTTGCATGAATCCGACATGATACTTTATACTACCAGCCCTTATTTTTGCCCGTAAAAACGCAAAGGCAGAACTACAACTGTGTCAAGAATCGGGTTGGATGACAGGACCACTGTTTCAAAAATTGCTTCCTCATTTTATCAAATACACTGATGCATCAATTAACAGAAAAGTCTTGTTATGGAAATAGCTAAAGAAAATGGCGTAATTTTGCTCTGTACACCACCACACTGTACTCATCGAATTCAGCCACTTGATGTGGCATTTTTTGGCCCACTAACCAGTTATTACAATCAAGCAGTTACTAATTGGCTGAAAAATTATCCCATAGAACAAATTGTCTCTCTTCCAAAATCCCAACATTTAAAACAAAGAAGGAAACGTAAAAGTCAAGTTCCGACAATTTTAAACTCTACTCCAAATTTAATAGAGTTGAAAGACAAGACGGACCAGAAGAAAGCTCTCGAAGAAAGAAGATCTGCAAGAAAAACGAAACACAACTGTAAATCTTACAGACCAGCTTACCTTCTCTTATTTCGAAAACGAAGACCCATTTACTGAGCAAGATGATGAAGATGAAGCAGCGTGTTTGTATTGTAATAGACTATTCTCCCTATCTAAGCCCAAGGAGACATGGATTCGTTGTCAGAAATGCAAAAGTTGGTTCCATACAGAATGTGTAGGTGTTACACCAAGAATAAAAGTATTTGTATGTGAAGTATGTAAATAGACAATCATTTAGCCACATTAAAAATATATTTAAAATATTTTTCTTGTTTCAAAATTTGCCTATTTTCTATTTTTTAGATTTAAGACTCATTTAATAAGATGTGTGCTATTTTACCCAACTGATTGGCTAAAATTGCATACCGGTTTTTGTAGTACAAAATGATTTGTTCTGAATGTTTTGTTGTTTAGTTACAGTTTTTTCTTGTTTTTCTCGTTAGCTGAAAGACTCTAGTAGAATATGTAGTGTTTATAGCTTTGTAATAGCAATTTTAAAAAATATATTTGGTTTTTAAAAAAAAAGTGTGCCAGTTTATACCAATTTCCCCTAACTTTTTTACCTGACCCCGTAGACTTATTCTAAAAACGGCAGAGTATTCAACAATCATTATAAAAAAGCTTTTGTATAAAACATTTTTCTGTATCTCTTTTAACTAAGAAAATATAGGGTCATTCTGAAATTGACAATTTTTTTTTATTTTCCCTGTATCTCTTAAGCGAGCAAACATTTTTAAATTTTGATTTTAACGTTTTGATGTTTGAGGGATACACATACCTATAATAATAGTAATTATTATTTTTCTATAATTATTTTAGTAAAAAAAATATTTGGCTTTTCTCCAGAATTGGGAAAAGATATGTAATTATACTATAATTAATTAATATATATTTTTTTGTAAAATACTCAAAAAAAAAAAAAAATTAAACAGGGCTAAGTTGTTCTATGGGCAACCTTTAATCACCAGTTTGGGTCCATTCTGTTGAGCCAGGTGCTTTACGCACCTTATAAAATAATATAAAAAGACGTTTATAAATTTCAAACACTAAAATTTGCATATTCAATTTACTAGTTGACTAAAATGTAAACTATACTTTTTAGATAATGTTAAACTAAATAGTTCTCCACTTTTGTCACCTCTAATCTGTCTAAGGGTAGTAACAAGGGGAGACTATCCAGATTTAGTTAAAAGAAACGCGGATAGAAATATGAAAATATGCTGTGCTGCTGGATTGGACAACTTTTTTATAGGTATGAATTTTAAAAGTTTATTTTTTTTTTGCCTATTTCCCTAATAACTTCTAAAGTGTCGCTTTTTAAAGCTAAATAATTAAATTATTTAAATATTTCTGTTTTAAGAATAGTTGCTTAAAAAAGTACGATGGTTTTAAAATAAAGTTAATTATACTCATAGTTGGTTTTACCCAAATATGTGTGTGTATCTAGAATCAATTTTAAATGTAGAAATCTAAAAGGCATGTGTTTTATATTCTTTTGCCAGAACAGGTTCATAATTTGGTAATTTAGTGTTAATAGGTAACATTTATAAACTTAAAAGGTGGCACATTTAAACCGAATATTTTATTAAATTGATATCGTCTCCTAACTTGCATATAATGATGAAAAAAGTAAGTAATTAATAAAATAGGAACATTTAAACACACTTACATTTAGCAATGTAATTTTGCTTAAACAGCCTACAAACATATTGATGAAACAAATATAATTAATATTTTCGATGTGTGAGCCTACTTTTCGTGAAAATAATATAAAAAAATTTATAGGAAAAAAAATAATAAAAAAATCTTTTAAAAACAATTTGGGGCATCGAAAGTATTAAACGAAAAAGAGAAGGCTTTTGCTTTTCTGTAACATAAAATAATAATATATGACAGTTTTTATAGAAAAATACTAATATTTTTTAATTTAAAAATTGTGAGATTTGACCAGGTTTGTTAAAAAATTTGCAATATACATTCTTATTTTGTGAGCTTATCCTGACCTTTATCTCACTGACTACGAAATACTTGTCTTGGCAAAATTAAGAACAAAACACTCTAATAAATTAGGTGATTAAAGAGTACTGTTTTTTTAAATTTTATTATTTTTAAACCTTAATTTATAGGGTTTTGCATTTTTGTAAAAAACTTTCAAGGTTAGTTTTTTAAACAATCTGCAATATACTTATTTTGCAAGCTTACTTTTGTCCCCTATACCCCTTTGTCTTATTGACTGCCAAATACTTGTCCTGGCAAAATAAAAACAAAAACACTGATACATTGTTACTTTTAAAACATAAAACTTTTTGCATAAAGTTAACCAACGACAATTTTTAAAATTGTATGTAGAATTCGATTATCGATTTATATATAGGATTTAATTTTAAAATACAACTTTAATTTGCCATGATTTTTTGGAACAATCTACACATTTAAAAAAAATGCAGAACTGGTTACTCTATAAGACAACAGACAAATACCCTTACTTTAAATTTGAAAAGAGAATTTTTCTATTACCTCCAGATATTCTGTAATATTTATATTTATAATTTACAATATGTAAAGTCCAGTTAGGATAAGCCGGTACCAAAAAATGGTAACAATGAACCACTGGTTGATCACAAAAAGGTATTAGTACCACCTTTGCATATTAAATTGGGATCTATGAAGAATTTTGTTAAAGCAGTAGATTGGAATGGAGCAGGGTTTTTATATCTAAAACAAACATTTTCTAGAGTTAGCGAAGCCAAAAATTACGAAGAACATATTAGGTCCACAAAAATCGAAAATAATAAAATATAAAATATCTGATAGTCCGCTAAATGAAACTAAGATACGAGCTTAAAATGCCTTTAAAGCAGTTGTTTTAAATTTTCTTGGAAATGTCAAAAATATATATTGTGAGTAAACTACTAAATGCTTACAAAGAAATCATCGTGTCTCCCAAAATTTACTTGCTGCATTATCACCTCGATTTTATTGCCGAAAATTTAGAGGTTCTAAGTGACAAACATGAGGAATGGCTTCACCAAGATATTACTTTCATGGAAAAACTATAATCAAGCAAATGGAGTGTCACTTTGCTGATTTTGCTGGACATTGTTAAGGAATACTTCAGAAATAAACGGTTAAACAAGTTAAACATTGACAACAATATCTTTAGGCCAGTAAGTACCCAAAGCTGTAAATAAATCTGTACAGTTTTCATTCGTGGCGCAATTCTTAGGTCTTTGGGGATGCTTTCAAGCGAGAAAAAGTTTATCACGATTCCGACGTGGAAACCCGCTAAAAATGACCCCCCAAAGTCCCAAAAATGAGTTTCCCGCGAATATCTGCTAAAATATGCAAATTACAGAATTTTTGTTTGGACAAAAAATAAAAATCACTTCGAAATCTACAAAAATGGTCCTTACCTTTTTTTTCGCAACACCAACAGTTTTCGCAAAAACGGCCGTCGAAAAATCAATAATTTTCCAGACTGGATAGAAGTGGTAGTAGTAGAGTAATTGTCAATAGAAAAGAATACTTTGACGTCATCGTTGGCTGCGCGAATAAACCGAGAGAGTAGTCTCTCCGTCTTTCTTTGCAGCAGGTTTCGATAATAAATGGCAGTGGCGGCGGCGTTAAAATAGCAGAAAATCGTTTTGTAAACAATTACCAAAGAATCTACTGTAAAATATACTTCTAAATAAAATGAAATTAAAGAAGGTGCATCGGAACAGAAACTCGCGGAACAGTCACACCAATTAATAAGTCACACTAAAACACATAAAAGTTCAAAGATAAACACACAATAATTTTAGTTTCGTAATATTCACATCAATATAAACAAGCTACCGATGCCGATGTTCGGATAGTACACACTGCACTGACCCACGTGTTGCTGCCTCGGTGAATATTGGTTTGTGCGCATTTGACGTCATTGTACTCTTTACTATTGGCGTAGACTTTAGTTTCTTACTAAAAAATGCAGATGGGCAAAACAACTTTTTATCAAAACGCAAGAAAAATGGTGAAGGAAATTTTATAGGATCATTCAACACTTGCTAAGGTCTTATTATAAAAAAAAATAATAACAAACCATTTTTTCAAAAAATATCAATAAATTAATGAGATACTCTCAAAATATTGTGAAAAAAAAATTTGACTGCTTTATTTAATATTCTAGAAAAATCAGAATGGAACCAAACTTATGTGCAATAATAGGTACGGGTTTTCCCATGCCGATGAACTTTGAATGATAAAAAAATGTACATTATTGTCCGAGTAATGGAACAATTCGTCCACCCGCTTATAAGTGAATCGATGAAGATAGCGGCATTCTAGCCGTAGAGCGGCAGCTGAAATGAGGGGATTTTTGGGTCCTGTTAGCTCGAAAACTATCGACTTTTCGAAAAAAAATATAAGGACCGTTTTTGTAGATTACAAGGCGATCTACATTTTTTATAAATACAAAAATTTTCCAGTTCGCATATTTTGGCAGATATTAGCGGAAAACCCATTTTTCGGGCCCTGAGGGGTCATTTTTAGCCCTTTCTCAGCTGGTTATGTTGATAAACTGTTTCTTTGCTTGAAAGCATCCCCGAAGACCCAAGAATTGCGCCATAATGGAAAACTGTACAGATTTATTTACAGCTTTGTCCCTTTATTTACTGGACTACTTGTGGTTCTTTTAAATTAATGATAAAATGCATCTATCGTTAAATCTTAGTAGAAAACAAAGTCTTTTGATTTCTGGGATTAGGAAATTTAGGTCTGTCTTTTCGAGCTAACCTATGAGCCTTTCATTCATTAATCTAATGGTATGCATATCTGGCTAGGTATTTGTTTTTAACTTCTTCTACAGAAAGTCTTATTTTTAAATATCACACGAAACATAGTAAATCACACAAATATGCCGTATTAAACATATTTTTTAGTATGTGAATGACATCCCATATCTAGTAATGCAGAATTTTTATTATTCGAAGATATCCAGTTCGACGAAAAGTAATAATTTTTTTTCAATGATAGTGTATGTATATTTTTAAAATCCATATTTTACACAAAACAATCCTTAAAATAATTTGCCACAAGTCGACATTTATTTCTGATAATCTGGGCAAATTAAAGACATGCCTTTTGGCTGCTTTTAATTTATTTTAACATGATTTTTTGAGGATTTAAAAAATACACCCCTTTAATTAAGATTATTCCTGTTTTTATAACCCTAAATCAGATTTTAAATTTGGAAAACAATGCAGTGTAAAAACAAGGATTATCGACTTAAGTAAAAAAGGGGTGTATTTTTAGGATAAAAAAATGCGACTTAACGCTGTTAAAAGACTTAAGAAAAAAAGGAACATATTTTTATTACAATAAAATAATAGTTAACTTTAAATATTTGTTCCTTTTGTAAAAAACTAGCAAGGAAAAATGCCGTTTTATCGCCATTCCTAAGATAAAAATTAACTGGGGAAATATTACGTCCATTAAATATATAGAGTAGAGGGTAGCAAAAAAGTTAATATTCACTTTCTTAAACCCGATGTAATACTTACGGCCGAGTGATGATCGCGTTGTTAAATTTAGCAATGGACTTAGCAATTGTTAAAAGTTAACAACGGTTTAGAATGTTTAACAAAACATCATTGTCAGTGTTATTCAATGATTTTAGTAGGCAACCTGTCAAAATTTGACATTTGGTTAAACATTCTAAGCCGTTGTTAACTTTTAACAATTGCTAAGTTAACAACGATTTGGATTGTTTAACAAAATGTCAGATTTTGACAGGTTGCCTACTAAAATTATTGAATAACACTGACAATGACGTTTTGTTAAACATTCTAAACCGTTGTTAACTTTTAACAATTGCTAAGTCCATTGCTAAATTTAACAACGCGATCATCATTCGGCCGTTAGTGTTTTTGTTTCTTAGTGCATGTCGTAAATAATTTTTCTTTTCTAGGAAATCTAAAATTTGTATACCAATAAAAAACCACTTTCAGAAATATGTACTG